>JBAMCJ010005018.1:0-46091 GCA_037075205.1 Drosophila prostipennis | reverse complement strand
TCTCTCTTCATATACACCATATCACACCATTGGCCAACCCCAAGTCTTATTTTCTTTATAATTAATCTCAGTCTGCACGTTTTGTTTATGTTCGAAAAAAGTTTAAAAAAGCATGATAAAGAAAACAAAAAAAAATTCCCTACTTTTGCGTAGAGGTAAACAATATTGGCGTCATCGGAAAGACGCCAGCGAAATAGAAAACTATTTGCGCCCGACAGCATTTTAAACTCAAATAAACAAAACCCCAGATCGAGATATCTATAGAGGAGCATGTTGGGTCTCTAATCTAATCGGGGGTAATGTTTATGCTAGCTGCCACATCTTCTGTCTCAAAGTGATTACAACAAACGTTGGCGTTTTTGTCACAAACACAACCAGAAAACTAGAAAACTGGAAAAGCGGCCAGCATCAAGAGATTGAGTGGGTGAACCATGGCCGGTCCTAAGTGAACTCGACTGTTCCGAGCATTTCTTTCTGGGTTATTGCGCACAAGCTCCCCATATACCAACCCCCTCTATAAGCATAGCTTGGAATGCTGCGCAGTTCGGGGACTTCCGAATCGGAATCGCTATATCATAAAGGCAAATGACGAACGCCAACGCATCGACAGAAGCTAAATGCGACATCAAGTGAAGCAACTTTATTCGTTTTATGTTTTCATTTTGGATGGACAATCATATACATAAATGCTTTTCAGCTGCAGTCAGTGGAATTTATTAGGAGCATTGTAATGGATACCATGTGCGGTAGAACAATATGATCATGGTTTGCTTATGAGACACTTGACGTTTTGTGGTGGCTTATAATGGTTTATGTTTCATTAATACTAATATGTTGCTATGCCAATACTGTTTTACATTTTTAATGGATTTTTCAAGTGGGTTAACTTTGTCATGTCAATATTCAATACATCACTGAATTTTATTTGTAGTAATATTTTCATATTTCATCATTAATAAAATTTTTCATAAGAAAAAGTTTTTAAAATAATAAAGCAAATATTATTTACCATCTTGATTTAATAAATATTATCAGCAAAATAACTTAATAAAATTTTGTAAATCACTAAATGCCAAAAATATTCTTTATAATCTTTTTTCTATAAATATTTTTAGCCATATCTGCAAAGCCCATGAAGACCCCCTGTAAGCTCCTCGACAAATGACGCAAACATTTCTTTGATGTCACAGAGGCACACACACTTAAGAGACACTTGTGAGGTTCCACTGTACCAATACCTCTGAGAATCCAGGTTCATTGTGTGGTGGTGGCTGCTTATCAAACGATCGATGATAAATGTGGGATTGCAGGTTCCCTGCCTCCACATATATGTAGGTACATATATAATTTCAAGTTCGCGTACCTTGGCTGCACTTTGGCTGTACATATTAATGGCATTTAGATGTGCTTTTTATTATATTTGTATATACTTCTATATAAATGGTTGTTTTATAACGCGTAATTTCAATTAGTACGTGAGACGCAGTTGTGCGCTTATTCAATGTGTTGTCTCTTCTTAGGCAAATCCGCTGGGCACGACGCATATTTTTTATCACTTTGTTTATCAGTATCACAGTAGGTTCTGGGGTCCAGCTGTCGTTTATAGATTTCTGGGTCAGCGCCGTCTCTGGCCCCCCAATCTATAGTAAACAATCAATCAATCTAGTCAGTCGATTTACGCGCCCTTCTGGCGGACGCTCAACTGGTGACTCGGAAATGGCCAAGAACTCATCACCATCATGATAACTTTAAATATAACAAAGAGTCGCAATGAAATAATAGGGATTTTAGAACGTGTCAATATTGTAATAAAAACATTTACAAAAAATGACTGTCTTTTTCGTAGGTTTAATTGAAATCTATGGAAAATCATAATATTCCTTTATAAATATTTTATTTATCACATTTACCTTATAAGTAGACATTAATAAAGTAGACAATAATTTTATTTTCTAAATATTTTATAAATCACTTTTACCTTATAAAAAAATTGGTTTGCTTAAATAAAAATCTCTGCAAATCAAAAATCATTTTATTTAGCGCTAAAAGTAGGCATTAATTTTTTACTAAATATTTATCTGATTTATGGTTTGCAGTTTAAGAAAGCGTTTTCAATGATTGTTCTGACTATAAAAACCCAATGCAAATTGATGAGATTTCCCTTTATTTTTCCCACCCCTTTGTATCCTTATTAACTTAAATGAAATTCCTTTTTCTTCATAATCAAATTAAATTTTGACACCATTGTGGAATAAATTTCCAGAGCCGTCGGGCATAAATATAGCACTCAAAGTGCCTCAATTTAAGCGCCTGAATTGTGTTTGAACGTCGCCAATTAAAGGGAGATTTATGGGCAAATATAAATCGACCGAACCCGAACCTAAGCCCCCCTCCCTCCTTTAAGAGAATCCCCGCTGGAGAAGCTAGAATAGTTTTCGACCGCAGTTGGTTACTTTAACTGTTACTGTTGGCTTTTCCCCTACTTTCAGTGCAGGAAAATCGCAGGAAAATATAGAAAACTCTCCCTCTCTCTCTACTCTCTTTTCTTAGTCCGATTTTGTTTACAAACAAATTTGTTTGACCTGCGCAGTCGTCGGCATTTTCCCCGATGATGATGATTACCTAGCAACCTTCGAATGTTTTGGTTCACTCTCTCACTGCAATTATGTGTGTATATATACGGTATACCCTATAAACATATATATACAAAGTAACGACTTCCGCATTTAGGGAAATGTAGGCCCAGGAAAAACTTTGTACTCCCGTTCCGCAGAATTTTTGAGGGTGCCTTTTTGCTATTTTTGGTTCGTTTTTGCAGGGTGCCCAAGTTAGCCAAGACCCCTAGGTTTTCCCCCTAGAAAATGGTTAAGCTGCAAATCGATGAAAGGCCCATAGCTGCAAATCAGCGCCAGTGGAAAATGAACACGTCAAGCAACCCCCAAATGGGAAAAGCGGGGGTAGGGTTTTTGGGAGGAACTGCGCAGTGTGCAGTGTTACTGGGCCTACAAACGTTCTACCAACTGGAACTTGGAACCCACCCCCCTTATATGCCTCCCCTATAAAATCCCCGACTGCAGCTGCGTTTATTTCTGAAATTATGACATAATTTTTGACATTTTGATGCGCAGTCAAGAGCCTCAGAGGAGGAAGGAAAAAAGCGACTTACATAACTGGAAATTACTATACAACGAACTTGACTTTGGTCTTTGTTTTTTGTTCTTTTTTTCTTGTGTCCTAACAAACAGGTTTTACCCCCACCATAAAAATTTCACTTTCTTCGCCTGCCATAAATCAGAGGACCTGCCAGAATAAAAAAACAAAAAAACAGTAACCCAAAACCGAGACAAGAACGTCATCAAGTGTTCATTGTTTTGGTTTTTGTTTATCTTTTGGGATACACATGCGTAATTACAGTTACGGCAAGTCGGGTGACTGACTAACAATTATAGTCGGGCATTATCGGGCTCCTAAAGAAGGAGGGGTCCATGGGCCGTCAATGCGATGCCATTTTGGGATTAGCCCAACAGCTGCCTACTTTTGCTACCTGATACTGGGAATGGTTATTGGGTACTGGGTTTTTGTATCTAAAACCGATGGGCTGAGACGCCTGACGACGACCCTCGGGAACGTTGACAAAATGCCGCGTCGGTTGGCGTAGCGTTCTAATTAAACCCACTAATGCCGTCGTCTAACGATGACAATTGCTATTCTCTGCTCAGCGATAGGCTTTGCCGAGGGAAAGCGCCTTAAGGTGGTCAGCGCCGCCAAAAGTGAATTCGAGTTCAAAAACTTTACAAAGGAATTGCTTACTGATACAGGCTGAAAAAAAAATCATCGAAATAGGTCGATATCTTGATTACAGGAAAAACAATTCACACTAAGAGAAATGTTTAAATGTTTAATATTTAGAAAATTGAAAATGGTTTTCATATTAATTTATAAAAATATTTGTTAGGCTTCCCCCTATTTTTCTGGAATTTTTGCAGGCTAAAAAAAGGTTTTGGATTTTTTTTTTAAATTTTGTAGTATTTCCAATCTTTTCTTTAATTTGAAATATTTTAATAAGTAACATTTTTTCTGTAAAAAATATCTACACACCAAGAAGAAGTTCTAAAAAAATAGTTGACTGATACCAATGATAAACGAAGAAAAAAATATTATTAAAAAAAAATGTTTTTTCCTTTGATTTTAATATATTGATATTGAGAAACATTTTAAGTAGTGAGAAGTTTAAAAAAAGGTTTGAAATTCTGTTTAAATATTGGGGAATGTATTTTAGCTCCTTTTATTTAGTTAGATTAATTTTTTAAGTAAGTATTGTTTTTTCTCCCTGTGCACAAGTTGGACTCTGTGACTACGGTTACCCTTTTGGCCAATTAAGGCGACCAGATTTGTTGGCCGCGATCGTCGGGCATCCAGCGCGCACTTATAGTAAATATCTGGCAGATACACACATTTAGTGAAGAGTTTGCAGCATCATCAGCTGTTCGCTGTTTATGTTGTTGTCTGTGGCTTTTGTTTTCGTTTTCTTTCGTTGCCACAGACAAACAACAACTAGCCAGACTTGATTTATCATCCGGGACCGACCGTTCGGCCCCTTCGTTTTTTGGACCCTGCCCCTCCGTTTCGATCCAGCACCTTCGGTTCTTCTGTTTTTTTATTCAGTTCTTCTACTCTTCAGCTCGAAAAATGGATGGACAATGGACAATGGCAACTGCAACTGCAAGACCTGTTCTGCACATTTGCCGCATGATTCACTTGGGTTTGGAGTTTCAAGACTGCATTTGTGTTTGTGGTGGAGTGGCAAAGGTTTTCTTTTCTCTCTTCGAAAATGCTCCCTAATTTCGTTTGTCTTTGGTTAAATCTCAACATCTGGTAAATGTTTGGCAGGCAGCCAGCGATTTTTTATTACTTGTTAAAGTACTCAGTTGTGCACATACATAGTTTGAAATAATGGCGGAGCTAATTAAGATGTTAATCAGCGAAACATTCATTGCACTTGGCATCGCCAGATGACACTCCATGAACACATAGTCAAAATGATTGCACAAAATAAAACTCGATCGTGGGGCAAAGTGCAGCGGCTAAATGAGCCTGAACACGCAGGGAAAAATTACTTTAAATTTAGAGAAAATTCAAAATGTAAATTTAATATTAATGTTGGAATTATTCCAAGTTATAGAAAGATATAAAATAACCAATAAAAATTTATATAAGTAATGTTAATATTTTCTAAAATATAACTATTCAAAAAATTTCTTAAATTAAAACTGTTTAAACATTTTATAGAAAAAATTAATAATTTGATTAAATTGTAAATACTGTAATTTTAATAAAACTAGTGGTAATAAAAATAAAGCACAATTCCAAAAATACTTGACTAAAAATTACTTCCGCCAATTAGATTTTTTCCATTTGTTTCCCTTACAGAACCCCCTTTTTTTGCAGTGCTCGTCAGCTGGGAAATGCCAGAGATCTGAGATGTGGCACGGTTCTGATAACGATCGCAACAAATGCTGAAAACGTGATGCAAGTCAAATTTATGGCTATTAGATGCCCAGAATGGAAACTCGCAAGAAACTCGGCCGATTTGCAGGCGAATGGAAAACATTTTGGGGAAAATTCAATGTGTGTGTGGAGAAGTTTCTTGTTGTGAGGCCTGACCGAGGAAACCAAGGGAAAACTCTCACACACTCACACACACTGTCGCAAAGGTACTGTGAACTCTTTGGATGCGAAGGTGCAATCAGAACTTTTTTTTTCTGCTTTTTTGTGTGTTTTGTGCACTTTTTTGTGTATGTATCAGCAGCTTGCACTTGAGATGTGTGTGTACATGTAAATCGGCTTGCAGCTAAAAGTTTGAGAAATATATCCCAAAATATATACACATATTTTTGTGTGAGTGTAAGTGTCCTTTCCTTGGAGAAGGACTTCCGCTTAAGTTTTTTGGGATTCACGGGAGTTAAAACTGCACTTACTTGCTGCTCGGAGTTTATTGATCGATTGATAGCGATGTTCCCTTCTCTGATTTCTGATTTCTGCAATATTTTGCACCAGCAAAAGCTTTTCACACAATTTTCAGAATGTTTTTAATTGTTTTTTGTGTTGATTACTTCCGTTTTTTTAAGAACTGAGAGAGGGGGTGAGAAGTGCGGAGAGCAGCGCTACAGGAACTCCGTGACGTATGCTAGCAACAACGACTGACGAGCGGGAGCTTATTCTTGAAGGTTTACAAAACTGTGCTCGCTGCTGACCGTATGTCCGTGTGTGAGTCTCTTTTCTGTGGTGGTATTGGTGGCTCTACAGCTGAGCCCGACACACTTACCCTGTTTCTGCTTCTCCGCCTCGGTTTCCGCTGCTGCGCATGTGCAAGGGTCTTTCCAGTTACCCTATACAAATCAGTATCGTAACAAAAAACTAGAAATAAAAATATAAAAAAATAAAAATAGACTATTTTTATTGCATACTTTTTGGAGCATTTAAAACAGATTTGAAATCTTTTTTTTAGCACCAAAATAACTTTTGTTATTTACTCGACTTATATCTAATACATACACCTTTAAGTAGCTCATTAAATATTTTTGAAAATAAATAATTCGTATTATTATACAAATTTGTATGACATACATATTTTTCAAACTTGATTCTCAATGAGTTATTAAAGTTAATGTAAATTTATAAATTCTTTTAAAAAAGAGTATCCACCTAAATGATCATGTTAAACAAACCTCCATGATTTTATACTTTTTCGTATTTTGCAAGCCTCTATTTCTCTTCAGCAGCTGATTTTGTTTGTATACAAAAATCATATTGCATTCTGAGCTGAGAGCAGAAAAAGTGAGAGAGGGAGAGAATAGGTAAATAAATAAAAGGGGAATAAATAAATATGTGAAGATTGGATGGGGACGGGGGCAAGAACGAGGAAATAAGAGAAAACCACCAAGCTTAATTTGTGGTTTTAAGACAAGTAATTGGTAATATATAACGTGAATGTGAAGTAAAAGGTCATCAAATTCCAGATTTAGTAACACAATTTTGGTTTTCCTTTGATAAAAAAACGTCATGTCTTAAAAAAACTTAAATGCAATCTATCCTTGATAAGGAAATAACATCCACAATTAGTCTTGAATAATACAATTATTTTAGCCCAATATAACTTAATAATGTCTATTAATATAAAAGTAAATATTTCAAATTCGCTTACAAAAGATTTATTTAATTCCCTATAAACTTGTAAGCCAGTTTCCAATTTATAATCAACAACTAACAACTATTTCGCAGTGTTTTTTAAACTGGAAACAAAATAAAAGGATATAGCAGTACACCCTCCTGCTAAGCGGGTACACCAACCAATCAGCCGATTCACCCTCTCCAAAATTATCAGGGTTGACCACTTTAAATCTATTGGTATATTTAAGTAAAATACAGTATAAAAAAGTGTATTTTTCAGCTGGCCGGAACGCACGTGTTTTACGTTTTTAGCAAATTGAACACAATTTCTTCTTTCGTCGTTATTTTCGGGTATTAATTAATAGCCGACAAGCAAAATGGGCAGAAATAGTCGCTCCCGAAAACGCCGCGATGAAATGAACAAGATAAAGAGAGGCGCGATATGAAGCCAGAGGAGTTGATTCGCCTGAAGAAAACTCTGGGACTCCCTGGATGCCGATGGAAACGAGATCTTGAAAGACATCAGCGATGTGGTCAGAAGTGGAGACCTCCAAGGAGCTGAAGAGGGTGAGTTTAGTGAAATAATTGATGGTATCTTGGTACCTGTAGCGTATTATGTATTTGTTTTGATTTTCGGTAAAAATTTACCTTAAATACAATGAAAATACAGATATCATTTAGTTCTTACCGCACACCTTCCTTTTTCTTAATATTTCTTTCTTATAAATTCCTTGAAATCCTTTTTTATAGGAGGCCAAATCCAAGGAGGAGCAGGAACTGATTTACGAGCACCAGGAAAGTCTCGAAAAAGGCGAAAAGGTCAAAGTAACCAATGAAAATACGGGCGTAGAGCACGTTTTTAACAGCAAGACCCTCAAGGATCAGTACGGCAATTATCCTGCGTGGTTCAAGAAGAAGAAGACCGCCAAGCGTCTAAGGAAGAAGCAGCACTCGCAGAAGAAGAACTTCAAACAGGCATGGACCACGGTTAATGTACCCCTATAAATCGGGGGATAGAGTTACCCATCTGGTATCTTAACTTAGTTTGTAAGTCCTCGCTTAGTTTAGGAGATTTTTTGTAGGCTATTTCTACAAAAAGATGTTAATAGCTAAGACTATATACTGCATATTAAAGCCTTAACAAATTTGAAAAAACCTAGAAGCTCTTTACCTTCTGAACATGGAAAACTCAAACTTAAAGTTGTTAAAGCTACGAGTTATTATTGCATATTAAAGCCTTAAAATCTACACACAGTGGCGGTGTCATGTGAACAACAAATATCCAACGCTTAAACTAGAAGATGATGCTCTTTTTCGAGCTCTACTGCACATGGATAATCACAAAATGGGTTGGGATATTGAACTAAAATCGGTGTCGGCTCATCTACTACTGAATGGAACAATAGCTGCGCACACTGCAGATCACTCCGCTGGTGGCCGCCTCCAAACGTCGCGTATTCGCCGACCAGATGTGCGTGGTGGCCACAGCCGTAGATACGACGGGTCATTCCGGCTTCTCCCTTGAGCTCCAGTCTCTCGGTAGTCTCACTATCCGGCTGCTCCTCCTCGATATTGCCGTGCATTACATTGGGATTGGCCTTGAGCACAGAGCCACCGGTGAAGCCCAGGATGCCACAGCCCACGGCCGCCAATCCGCCTGCCTTGATGCCAGCCACCAGTCCAATGGGTCCCACCTACACAGGTGCCCAGCAGGGCTCCCACGACGGGATACATGGCTTTCTTGTAGGTCAAGGCTCGACGCAGATTTAGCTCGCCCTGCTGGACATTCTCGAGAGCCTCTTCCGCATTGTCTGCTATCTTCTCCACGGCCACCGACTGCTCTACAGTCAGCTGACGCATTCCAGTAAACATCCCATGCAGATCGTAGATCTCCCTCTGCAGATTCTCCATCTGATCCAAACAGGCTTGCCTTTGCGCTAACTGGTGCTCCTCCAGCTGGAAATTGAGTTGCAGTTGAGGCATGTGCCGGTGGGCAGGTAGGTTATTCATGTCAACATCCTGGTTTTGGTGATTATCCAGATCCTCGTCGTACTGGGAATTCAGAGTAGAGGTGGGCGACTTTAATTGCAGTTCTAAGAGGAAAGATTAAAAGATTAAGAAGAGTTTTTCAAGGGGCTAAGCCAAACCAACCCGCAAAATCCTTCATGCCAGCAAAGGCGTTTTCCCTGCCAGGTCGCATCAGTTGATCGAAACGTTCCAGATCCTCCTCCCTTACTTTTTCGCGCAGTGCATCCATTTCGAGGAGCAGATTCTTGATCTGTTTGATGACCCTCAAGGCATTTAGCTCCTCCTTTTTGATTTTTGCCAGTCGCCGAGGCCAGACTCTTTTCAATATTGCTGCGATGGTTTTTCAGCAGGCTCAGATGGTGGGGAACCTGAGGGTTTATAAGGAATTTAGCTATAGATCCTATAACAAAGATATAGTATGTAACTTACGGCCACATCGTGAAACCTTTGAATGGAGACCTCCGCCTGTTTGAGCGGCAGTTTCTCATCGCGAGTCATTGTGAACTGAATACTTTGCACTCGCTGCACTTCGATTTTTAATCAGTTTTAATTGTGGTAAAAGTGAAATCTGGGGGATCAGTTTCTATAGCTCCCCCGCCCCTTTTTTCAGTGGACCTTGCCTAAACAGTTTTCCCTTGTTTTTCTGCGCAGTCTTTTTGTGACGTCACTTCTTGTTATTGGGATGTTCCAGAAGATTTGTAATGTTCGATTGTGGTCGATGAGACTACGGTGACTTGGTTCCAATCATGCTGGTCGCGTCCCCTATATTTGCACTGATAACAATTCTATTGTGCACAATTTGTTTGTTATTAGACTCTAATAATTAGAGGTGGAATCAGTGATGGAAATCTTAGTACATTTTGGAACCATCGGTGTTTGTCTTCGATGTTTTTCGGTCAAGTTAACATTGCGTGACACGCGATAACAGCAGAGCTAGCAGTGTGCACGGACTTATGTGGAATTGCACTAGGTTGGAAACTTGGCTAATGTAAATTTACAGCAGTGGCCAAAATAGTAGCAGAAAATAGAAAATATACAATTATTTATTTGTTTTTCAACTTTAATAGGACAAACACTGAGTTTAATTTCAGAATTCATTTCCATTTCTAGATTTTCCTAGATAAATGGCTACCAAGACTTGAACTTTTCTGAACTTTTCGTCTGACCGTAACCTTAGAATGACGACCAGGATCCAGGATTTCCTTGTGGGAGGACTCAGAACAAATTTGTTGTTTTTGAATACCATATTTCCCCACATTTTTTTGCAAAGTCCCCTAAGTAAATCCTCTCATAATGACGCCCAAGAAAAAGCAAACTATTCAAATTAGAAAATGCATTTATTCGTGCAGTGATTTCTCATATACATTAAAATTATATACAGATACATGCAGAAATTAATCGGTGCACCACCCAATTCAAAATCCGCAATGGGTGGTGCTGAGTGCGGTGGTGCGCTTACGGCTATAACTTCAGATCTCGATACATTTATGACACGTTCGCTTAAGTACTAATATGCACAGCCCCTCGGATTCGAGGGCTGATATTCTAGAGACTACAGAGGCACTCGACTCGCTTTCGGGAATGGCTTACAAGCAGGAGCAGTGGTCAATTAAGTTAACTAACATTTAATAATAAGTAGCGTGGGGAAGGGGGAAATGCAGTTCTGTTTTTAGGGGCAATTGGCGTTGGGGCCATTCCGGCACTTCAGCAACAGGTTAAGCATCCCCTCCAGCTTGTTGGTCCGCGACTCCGTCTTGTACAGATTCGTTTGCAGTCGACTCACATCCTGAGCCTGCTTTTCCTGAGGGTAGAAGAAAAGTAAGTTATAATAAGAATTTTATTACACAATTTAAAAAAAGTTTAGAAAACCCAAAAACCATTAAACAGACAGCAATTTTCTTAAAAATGAATTGTAATATCAAAAAATTATTTGCTCTAAATTTAAAAAAAAAAATTTTAATATATAAAAAAATAGTTTTAATTAAAAAATGTATTACTAAATAAAATTACCAGAAAAAACAACATCTTTTTTAAGAAATGCTCAAGATATTTATATGATACCACATTTGTTTTTTTTAAATGAATTAATTGTTTAAATACTAAAGTTCACATAAAATAAAATGAAAATCCGAAAAAATCCCTTTCACAATCCTTACCAGCGTGCTCAGCCGGCTCTTGAGAGTGTCCACCACACTGTAGGTGGCCTGAAGCGACTTTTGCAGCTCGTTGGTGTGCACTCGCTCGTTGGCCAACGACTTCTCGATCTTCTGGAGCCGCGTGACCACCTCGGCATCCGTGTCGTCTATGTCGTTCTCCAGATCGCGAGCCTCGAAGGCGTCGTCCGAATTCGTGGACACCTTCTTGCAGCTCTGCTGATCCGCCTGCAGGACGAATCCCTGACGGCAGCGGCACAGGTAGGATCCTTGAGTATTAAAGCACTGCTGATCGCAGGGCTTCTCCGTCTGGCACTCATCCACATCCTGCTCGCAGTGACGTCCTGTGTAGCCCGATGGACAATTACAGGTGTTGGGAGCCGTACAATTACCGCCGTTCTGGCAGCGCGAGGAGCAAATAGCTGTAAAAGATTATTATATATTTAATAAGGAATTAAAAAAAAATTCAAAAAAATAATTTCTTTTATAATTAATTTTTTATTTTTTTTATTTTAAAAATTAAATTAACAAAAAACATATGAGAACTTCATCATTTTCTAGGTTTCACTTGTCGTATACGTAATGCAGTTTTAAATTCTTTATTGAATTTTAGGATTTATCCTTTCACGAACTTTTGGAGTTTAAGGACTTTCTTTTGTAAGGCTAAGTTTGAAAGACTGTCCAAAAATTATTAATTTTAAAAATGTGGCTCCCTAAATAGTTTATAATATTTTATAGGAAGTTTATAACAAGTTTATAGCAAGAAACAAAAATTCCCGAAAAATGAAAATTAAAACATTTGCTATTATAAAATTAGTAATATTTATTTAAATTGTTTTAATATTTTACTTGTTAACTATTTTGATTTAAAACTTACGTTTCATGCACGAATCCGCCCGTGGATTTTCCCGGCTCCATCCTGTGCAGCAGTCGTAGGTCATCTGCTGGGCGGTCTTGTGGTCGATGACATCCCGGTAAGCCTGCTCGTGGACGACCTGGACCCTGGTGCACTTCTGGCCGGCGAAGGTGGGCGGCTGGCAGGGCGTGGCCACATGCTTCCAGGTGGGTCGGCTATACACCTCCGTCCGTTTCACGGGCATCGTCACCGTTCGCTGTTGCATGCAAATGTGACGCCTGAAAGAAACAAGGAAAACCAGAGCGAGGTGTGAATTGTGGATTAAATTCGAGTGGTGGGGCTGACCCAAATCAGCGGCTCATCATCGGCAAAAGTGAAACTGACTTTTCCAGACGACTTCGGCCAATTACTGTCATAACGACCGGAGCGACCAACAGGTTGTATTTTGGATTTGGGAGTGGGATCTGGGCAATTGTCACATGTGTCTTGTGTCTGGAAATGCCATTCGATTGGATTTGAATTCGGACTTGGACTTGGAGCGATATTAGCGTGTTTGCGTATCTGCGATGACAAACACGACACGCTCCCAACCCAACCGATGACTTGCAGCCATGTCATTTGTTTGCCCGCCTCTTTGGAGGAGCATTCGGAGGAACATGGCAGCTTGGCAACCTGGCAACTGGCAGCGAACCAAGTGCTCCAGTTCACGCAACCGACAGTTCAGTGGCTGTCGAACCCAATTTGAGTGCTTGTCAAACCGTTGACAGAATATATCGCATGGATATTCAGTATTAGTTTACTTGTGCTACATGATATTTTATATATATTTTAAAGTATACATATAAATAAAATATATAGTAATGCTCTTTTCTGATTAATAGTTAAAAAAATAAAAATGAATTTTTTTTAATTTTACAAAAAATTGTCAAATATTTCTGTTAAAGATTTTCTATTATTGAGGGCACTAAAAATTAATTGCTGCTTAAAAATATTATTTTTTCAGAAGGTTTATAAACAAATTGGGGTTTTATAGGTTGAGTTTCTTTTACGATTTTTTTATTTATAATAATTTGTAAAAATATTATTTGATTAATGAAAATTAAGAATAATAAAAATATATAGAAATTCTGCGATTTATAAATATGTACATATTGATGTTACAAAATATCTATTAGTTTCCAGAATTTCTAAAAAAATATCAATAAATAAATAGCATTAAAAGGCCATTCAAAAATTTATTGCAGCCTAAAAGGATCCCTTTTCCAGAGTGCTTATAAAGTTTCACCTGATCCCTAGGTTTATAGCTCTATACACTTTAAACGCATAAAAGTGAGTTTATTTTACTCACACCCATTTTATTTATACCATATACCAACACACCCAAACTTCGCACTAGTTTATGTTCTCTGATATGTGCCCCAGAGCTTCTCAAACCCAACCAATGCTCCTAAGACCTTTGGCCCCAAGCAGTCAAACATAAAAAGCGCTGATAATAAGCGGTTTTTGATTTTCGGTTGCCAAAAAAAGCGGCAAACTGGCCCAAAAGCGAGGTGCATCCATAAATTGGCAGGCTGAGAGGCTGCGAATAAACGCTGTTGTTTGGTGTTGCTGCTGTTGTTGATGTTGCTGCTGCAGTTACTGTTGCAGTTGCTGGTTGCTGGATGCTGATGGTGTCGTAATTGGCAATGCGGGCCAAAAACAATTGCGAACGCGTGACGTGGCCACTGAGTGACGACTGACTGCTGCGATCGGTTGGCCTTTTTGGCCAAAATTTCCGCGATTCAAAAGCGGAAAGTGGCACACAGTTGGCTTGAACACAAAGTTGGTCCTGCAAGCGGGACATTTACCAATTTCTTTATTGCCGCACATGCATATTTATGCCCTCTGTTCTTTTCCCTTGTTTTCTGTTTGCTGTAACTGGCTTCTCTTGTACCATAATTCTCACGTTATTTATGCCCCAGCATTCTCAGCGTTAAAGGGCGCCAAACAAACGGCAACGGATTCGGAATCGACTAAAGATACAGCCTCCCAATTTCCAATTCCATTGAAAACAATAACAAGAACGGGCCAACAAAATGCGGAAGTCTTCGCTTCGCTTCGAAAAGAAGAAACTGTGCCAACAAAGTGCAACATGAAATGCTCATTCCCATTTCCATCTCCAATCCGCTGGCTGCATAAATCTCCGAGTGGGTTCAATGCACACAAAAAAAAGTTATTTTATCGTATTTACTATTTTATTTAACCTCTAACCATTTCCCATTTGCATTTCCTTCTGATTATATAGCTTGTAATTCCTAAAAATAAGTTTCTAAATATGAATTTAACAAAAAATTAATTTACCAGGTCTCAGTTTTTTGATAAGTTTTCCTGATCTTTTTATTAATGATACAGTTTTACATAATGATAACAATATTAAACCCTAAAATGGTATTATAAATTTATAGATTACTTGAAAATATTTTTCTACAAAAAATGATATAAAACTTTCTATAAAAATTAAATTCTTATATATCCTAAAATAAAACCCAATTTTTCTCTGTGCATATGCAGACGATGCACCCCGACCCCAGGCCGATCTGCCCCGCCCCTTCGCCCACCGGCGCATTGTATATATCCCGCTGCGCCAGACAGCGCCAGACAAAGTGTAATCGCATGCATGTGTGTGCTCATGAATGGCTTCATTGCTCTGTTTAGAAACGTTTAGGCTAAAATTAAATTTGAATTTTTAATTGCCGAAAGCCCGAACACCTGTGGCTAGACCTTAGAGTTCTCCTTCGGCTGCAGAAGAAGTTTAAAATCTTAGTTATGTCCAAGGGTTTCCTCTGATGGCACAGCCATAAAATTATAAAAACATCAATCAAAATTGTTTTTTATCAGAAAAGCAGCAGCCAAGGAAAATAAAATGCAAGCGGGCCAATTAATCAAAAAATTGAAGAAACTGTTAAATTTTACAAGAAGATATATATATTGGTCACTTCAGAGGATCCCGAGACCCAAAAGATGCACTTAAAAAAGGCAGTAAAAAATGCGGTTGGAGGAGGGGATGAATTGAAACACAGGCCAAAGTTTCTTATGCGGTTTATTGATTTACGATTTATTTTCATTGGGCCGCCACGCAGAAATTAATGAGCCATCGATGGCTGCAGGCCAAAAAGGTGACCCCGAGCGGGTGTGTGTGGGCTTAATGGAGTGTGTAGATGGTCGCAGGGCTAATAAATGGATAGAGCTCCGGAATTCATAAAAATCTGGAGACTGAAGATGAGTCATTTCTTCAAGTCTGGATATAATAAATAGGGATTGGATTGTAGAATCAATAAGAAAAAGGAAATAATTTAATAAACCAGAAGTGGAAGGTTTTTATATCTTTTGGGATCCCATTTATTTCTTTCTTTATTTAAATTCATTTCAGCTTCTGCTCTTCATGAACTTTTATCCTTGGCCAAAACCCCGTAAATTGATAAATATTAACAAGGCATCAAAATATTATTCCCTTCACTAAAGTTTATTTTTTAATTAAAATACAGCCTGTCATTGTATTCGAAATAAGCAAGACCTTGGCAATCTTATTAAACCTTTTTGATGGGAATTGTAATTTATTAAAATTGTGAAGCCGAAAATTTCCTTTGTTTCCTTTGCTTTTTTATGGCTGAACAAATTAGGCAGATAAAATGGGTTTTAGGCAAAATGAAAACCCAGTTATACAGACTCTTTCAATAAACTTAAACCCGATTTAAATCATTTTTATTAAGCTCTTTCGAGATTGGGTCATTTCGGAAACCCGTTTGCATTTTGTCAATCTTTACAACTGCAACGTGAATGCATTTAAAAAACAGTTAAGGCGAATACTAAAAAACCTAAGCCACAAAAACTTGGCGACACTTAACGGCTGTAAACAGCCGAGATATACTGGCGATATACAGTAGATATATCAGGGGAAAAGTGCAAGTCTAGAGACTCTGTGTATCTGGTTTCCAAACGAAAATGTGAAATAAATTTATAAAAACATAAAAATATTGTTGCCATGGTCGTAAAATCAAATTTTACGGCCACGTCTGCATGGGAGGAGTGAAAACGGTTTTGGGCCAGGCCAAGACCAAAGTCAAACTTGGCTGAAAAAAAAAACCAAAAACCCAGTTCAAATGCGGAGGTAACTTTGGCTAACTGTTTGCGCCATTTGTGTTCGGGGGTCCGCCAACTGGGCAGCTAATCTGATTTGCTACATGGAATTAGAATTTAAATTGGCCCGGCCAGCAAAGGCAAATGCACAATTCCAGAACAGAGCGAGCTGCACTGCATCATTAGGCGAGCAGGATGCACTCACCCACTACTCCATTCTGCATTTTACTGAACTGGAAAAAAAACTTGTGAAATTAATTAATTAATGAATTTAATTAGAGATCAGTAAAAGTCTAAAACTTTACAGTTTAAAAAATTAAACAAACAATTTGGTATATTTTTAGGTATTTAATATAAAAGGGGTAGATATCTAAGACTAAACTAAAACGTTCAAACTATTTGTATAATAAATATATTTATTATCTAATTCTCATGATTTTTTTATGAGGATAATAAATTGAAGTAGATTAAAGTAAATTTTCAAAATATTGTTTCTTATGTAGAAACAAGTGGTATATATTATTATTTGGTATAAATTATTACTTGTTAATATAAATTAAATATTAAAATAACCATTTAATGAACTTTATAAGAAGTTGCTGTTTAATTTAACCTCAATTTCACAAATAGGAGTTTTCAAATCAAAAGGTTTTTTATGTTATAAGTTATAACTTATAACCTAAAACTCATTTTTAGTTTTTATAATTATTTATTGAAGTACTAGGATTAAATCAGAATTCATTTTTATTCTCAGTGCATTTTGTAACACGACCAAGACGACAACAACGACAAGAGGAACAGAACAGCAACGAACAGCAGAGTACAGAACAGGAGGAAAAACCACGACAACGACAGCCGCGAAGAAAGAAGCCTCCGAAGAGGGGAACATTTTTAGACTCAGTGCTTCCTGGTCCAGCTGCCCCAGCTTTATTTGGATTCTTACTTAGCGTAAAATGCAACGCCCATGTGACCACGGCTCCCAATCCTCAGTCCCCAATCCCCAATCCCCAAGGAAGATGCCACAAAGTCGCAGAAACGACGCACTGCCTCGCCATTTCTTTTCTAATAATATTTCAGTCATGTCCACTGGCTGGCAAGTGCAACTAAAGTGAGCAGCAAGAGCTGCAGCAGCTTCACCGCTTTCGGTTTTGTTCTTTTCTGTTTCCATCCGAGGAGAATTATTACAGCACTCAGCACGGCGACTGAAGTGGAAATCCAATATGCGACTGGACAAATACCCAGGCTGGAGGAGCAGGGGATTCCCCGGCAGACGGGCAACAGACAATTCTCCTGGGAAGAAGGAGGATGCTACTACTTCCTCATCCAAAAAGGCAAACAACACTGCTGGAATTTCTTCATTGCTTTGAAGTACTTGTCAGCAACAAATCAGATTGGACTTTTCCAGATCGGTATAATATATGGCCATGATTTGTTAGCCATAGACACCATATGTTGGCTAAGGCTAGATAAAATTCCTTTCTTTCTTTCTGTATATTTTAAGGTTTTAAATCAGCAGATAATGTGTTCAAATATTTGGAATTTTCATGGAATTTTTTATAAAATGTATCTATAATATTTTTAAAAATATGTTGGGGATGTTAATTCGTTTTACTAATTTCTCGTAGGAATTTTTGATTTATTTTTAATAATTTAATACATTTTTGTTGAAAAGAAATTTATTTTTTTTGATTAAAAAATCAATTAAATATTTGGGGTATTTTTAATATTTATAATAACATTCGCTTTAAATGTATTTTCATCTCTTAGGGAATTATTTGAAGAAATATAATATTAACAAAATTACTTTGTCAATTATTTAACAGAAACGTATTGTTAATAACAAATTAAAAAGTAAAAAGAATTCCTCCTAACTTTTTGGTTGTCAAATACAGTGGAAAAAGTATTTTCAAAATAGTATAATATTATTTTCTACATTTATTCTGCCACAAACTTATTGCAAAAGTGAATATGCTTTTGACTGCACTTTTACAAATTCGTGGCAAAAATCGCCAGTCACGGCTAACCGCAGCCAGCCAGTTCTAATTTGGCTGTAAATTTGTCTTGCTCTCTTGGCCAGATTATGCAATAAAAGACGCAGAAAGAATTTGTTGCGAAAAGTGAAAAGAAAATTGCCGCAAGTGTCAGACGGCGTACGAATTTGCAGTTGCAGTTGCGCTGGAGATGAAAATGGGTTTTTCTTTTTTGCGATGAAGATGGAGCACTATTTTGTGGTAATCTGAGCTGATTATATACATAGAACCAGGGAGTACAAGCCCCCAAGGAAGTGGGGTTCAGTGGCCGCCCGGCCCCTTGAGTTTTCCGTACAACATAATCGCGCGATAAGCGATCTCTGGGGCCTGTCAATGGGTCCCTCCCAATTTTTTCTTCTTTTTTTTGTTGTAGTTGAAATCCCCCACTAATTCGAGGTGCCCTTTTTTCTGGGGCCCTGCAGCCTCTGCAGCCCAAGTGTGAATGTGATTGAGTGTGTGTGTCGGTGTGTAAATCATGATTAATGCCCCAAACTTGTTTAAACAACAGCCGTGTCGAGCCGTGGCCGAAAATCCGATTAGTGGGCAACGTGAGCTGCAGCCTCTGCCCTTCTCCAAAAAAAAAACCATAAGAAGATCCGAAGAAAACGCCAGAGAAATGCAAGAGGCGTGCACGATTTCCATTTTTTTTTCCTTTATTTCTTTACCTTGTTTTGCTGTACATATTTCCACCTCTTCGTCGTCGGCTTTTCGGTCTTTCCGTTGAACTGCCAACAAAAGCGCAACCGAACGGCAAACGCACACAAATTTTCATCAAATTAACATAGCCCATTCTCGGCTACCTTTGTTATTTGTTTGTATGATGATATACCTGTGATACTCTTAATGTTAATGCTGAAATTGAGATCCGAATCGCGCAACGTAACAGATTTTCGAAAGCCTGGAGTGTTGTGGAAATCCAAAGAAGCTGCTGCCGAAATGCTCCAGATGAAGATATATTTTCCAACGAATCTAGCCAGCCCACGCCAAAAAATGTCGAGCAAGTGCAGCGATCCTATCCTATCTATCCACTCCAGTTCCGAACCCAATCCCAGTCCCCAATCCCAAGTTGTATGTTGCACCGCTTGGTATCCAATTGCAACATAATTAAGTAAGCCAAATGGCGTGCCTCGTTTGCTCTCCTGGCCAGGTTAGCCTGCTTATTTGCACACTCGGGGAAAATTAGAGTAATTTTACTATATTTTATAGTGATTAATTTTTATCGATTTTAATTAACTTATGTTTTAATGGTTAGGAATTTTTGAATTCACAGAAAAGTGGATTTATGTTCGTTGATATTAATAAGTAGGTAGGTAAGTAGGTATTATATTTTTATACCCTTGCAGAGGGTATTATGATTTCAGTCAGAAGTTTGCAACGCAGTGAAGGAGACGTTTCCGACCCTATAAAGTATATATATTCTTGATCAGCATGACTAGACGAGTCGATCTAGCCATGTCCGTCTGTCCGTCCGTCCGTCTGTCCGTCTGTTTCTACGCAAACTAGTCTCTCAGTTTTAAAGCTATCGGGCTAAAACTTTCCCAAAAGTCTTATATCTATTGCAGGTAGTATATAAGTCGGAACGAGCCGGATCGGACAACTATATCATATAGCTCCCATAGGAATAATCGGGAAAAAAAATGTAAAAAAATTATATCTTGGGTGTTTTTGAACCTAGAACTACTTTTGGAATTGCCATTTTTTATCTAATTCTGAATTTCGAATAAAATTTTTTCAAAATCGGACGACTATATCATATAGCTGCAATAGGAACGATCGGAAAATAAGTGATTAATAGGAATGATCTGCAAGGGTATATAAGCTTCGGCTGGCCGAAGCTAGCTTCCTTTCTTGTTTAATACATAAATAAATATATTTTAAAGATGTAATTTAAAAGCTTTGAATTAAAATATTTTGCTCTTTTAAAACATTTTTATTTTAATTAAAATAAATACAATTTCTAAAAAGCTTCAAAATAAATACGTAAAATTATAATACTGTTTCTTTGTAAAATTATGTTAAACAAAATCCAATCACTTTCTGTTAAATCAAGAAATATGGTATTTCAAAGTTTGGTTTATTTGCATCGTGATTTCAATTAAATAAGCCTGGACTGACGATGATTGATGAGTCAATCAGAAGAGATGATTTCATACAAACAATTAGTGAAAAATAAAAGAACTTTATCAAGCTGAATTAAAATGATAAAATATAAAATAAATTTCCTAGAAACGATAACATTCAAAATTATAAATTTCATGAGTCATAAAATTCATAAAATCTAAGCTAATTAGTAGAGTATTCTTTAAGTGTAGTGGATGTATGGCTGGAATTTTGTGCGTCATGTTTTTGGCCTGACTTTTTGGGTTCGTGCTCGTGTGTGGCGCTTGGAGTTTTGTTGTCTTTTGTATTTTGTATTTTGTACTGGCTGCAAGACAAAAGCACTGCAAAGACAACGTCACCTTCCCCCTTTGAACGGGTTTCCATGTAATCTGTCTGTGGGACACAGGGAACTGCTTTCTGGTCTCCAATCTCGGGCTCAGTCGCAATCCCCCCCAGCATTGCATTAACCCAATTTTCAACTTGAGATGCGAAGCTGCGTGATTTGCAAATTACCGCTGAGCTGATGCAGTTCCATTGTGACGGAGCTGTCTGTCTGTCTGTCCATCTGACCAGTGTCCACTGTCTACAGTGACTTACTCATGTTTATGTGAAAAACTCACTAATTGCATGGCGTGGACAGAGCAGACAATAGGCGTAAATTTAGACCATGATATGTGATTTGCATATTGCATTTAATACATTTTCTTTATGGTTTCTGGTCAAAAACCTGAGGTGTGATATATTTTTTTTAAATTGCTAGCATTCAACTAGGAAACTATAGATCGTAAATTAAATTATTATTGCACCATTGTTTCTTTTACTTTTACAGGCAATTTTAAAACATTTTCAAAAATCGGCTTAAAAATTATTTTTTACTGTGAGGTAAAGAAAAATGTTTTTCAAACTATTTTTTAAGAATATAATAAATTTTTAAATATTTAAAATATATTTTCTACCTAATACTAAAAATGTATATAAAAATCCTATTTAGCTGTAAGGAATTAAAAAAATTTGTAAGGTGTAAAAATAATTTGTAAATATACAAAACATATTTTCTATTCAATCATTCGGTATCCGGGGTCCATTTGAATAGGTCTCCATGTCGTGAGTAATTAATTCAACTGGTAAAGTGATATCCAAAGAAAATACCTCACATGTCACTCTTGAGGGAAAGTGTAACAAATATTTGTTGTCAGACCTTTGACCTAAAAAAACAGATGACAATTCCAGAGAGACAAAAAGCTCGAAAGGTGCCCAGCCTGATCCCTTTACAGTGACACTGACCATGACTAATTGGCAAATAGGGGTCACCAATTCGTGCAGGCAGCCATAAACATAAACCTCTCAATAACAAGGTTTCCATAAGGGTTCATAAACTTGCCACAGAAATCCATCTTAATTAAAACGAATATTGAGATGGCAAATCCGCTATTTGCATTTGTCAAGCAATTTGTTCAATTGATGTCGTATCAAGTCGTGTTCGCCGCTGATTTTTGATGAGCACGTGTACAGAGTTTTTTTTGTTGGCCAGAGTGGGAGTACCGAGTTTCCCCCGAGTTTATAAATCCCAAGAAAAACTCATTAAACGAGCTTCTGCCTGGGCCAAGGTTTCCTGGCCCGATGGCATGACTTGGACTTCAGATAAGACCAGAGAGCTTATAACTCCAGCTCAAGCTCCATCTCCAGAGTCTTTGAGTCTTCAAGATTTTTTTCTAGAGTTTTTTTTAGCTGGGCACGCGTAGGCGTAGCCATTGAGCACAATGCTTCACGGTGCAAAATGTTAACGAATTTTCACAGGCCCAGCCGCATTCTAAGTGCTGTTTTTCCAAGCCTAGCATATCAAATCATTCGTCACTCGCCCCTCTGGTTTTCCCCCTTTCTGTCCATAATTATCGCAGACCTGGAGTTTCGTGGGTTTCGGAGCCAAAGACGATTGTTGACAAGCAATTTGCGGGCGGTGGACTCGAGCCCTGACTTCGCATCCAGCTGCTATTGAGCCTTGGCTTAAGTCGCACACTTTAGAAAAAAAATTGTATTTTACCTAAAAATTGTATCTAAATATTTCGAAAATTATTTAAAAGATGCTCAGGTGTTAAAAATGTACGATAAATTTTAAATTAAAAAAAAAAACTAGAACCTTAAACATTAATTAATGATCAATAAAGTTAAATTTGTGTAAAAATAATTTTTCAATTAAATACAAATAATTCTTAATTAAAAATTTTAATATATTAAATAAAATTCGAACAAATTTTAACTGGACAACTAAGAAACGATCAATTAATACGAATTGCAAAATAAATATTTTACAACATTTAAAACCATTTAAAGGTAATAGTTTTAATAAATATTCAGTCAGTAATTTAAAAAAATCTAAATTAAGTTAGCTTTTGGGAACTACTATTTTTTTAATAATATTAATATTATTAAAAGGATGGAAGTATTTTAATTTTTATTTAGTTTCTATTATTATTTTTTAAATCATTCTATTAATTTTTCTTTAAGACTACTTCTGAAAATAAGTTCAAAATTGAAAACCCCAATATTTTCTTCGAGTGCAGTCTGTAACTTTGTCTGGGGTCACGGAGCTGCTTTGAGTGCACATAACTCGGCGCTGGCTCTTGTCTCATTTGATTGTGCATTTGCCAATTGTTGCTTTTGGCTTTTATTGCTGCGGCCGATTGAAGTCAAGGCCCTGCTTTGTTTTCGATTTTAAAGCTAGGCTATTGGAGATATCTACAAGATAGGTAGGTAGGTACTTGCAGCCCCAGTCGAGTTGCAAGTGGCATTTAAGCGAGGCACGCCCACTGAAGCTTGGCTGCTCCTCCCTGAATCAACACCTTCGACGCATATAAAGTCCGGAATCTATAATTAATTCATTGGCTCGCGTTTCAGATCACTCCCGATCGATGGTGCAACTGCGAAGTCAAATCAAAAGTCAATCAATACGAGGGGCTGCCCCAACGGCAAAACAAAAAAACATAAAAAAACACAGACATCAATCAAGTGTCAGACACATGCAACTGCAACTGCCACGGCGGCAACAACAAATTGGCCAAAACATGCACAGTGCAGACATCAATTGAATTTATCAAACAGAAGCCAAAACAGTGGACCAAACATACTGCAAATTTTCGGTTGGTTCAAATGTTTTGGCTTTTGCATATGGAGTTACAACACTGCGGGGATAATTAAAAACTTAATTTCCTTTGCCTCGTGTGGCATTGTACACAGAAAAAAATACTATCTATATATTAAATCGTTCAACTCGATTTAAATGATATTTATTTGAGGTGGCCAAAGAAATCCCAAGAGTTTTGAAAAAATTTCAAAAAATGTCTAAAAGTAAGCAAAAATATATTTCAAAACTCAAAAGACGGCATTATCTATTTTATTGAATTTATTATTTATTGAATAAGACTTATTTGATGGTTCCAAAAAATCACAAAGGTTTTGAAAACACCTAAAAAGGTGTCCAAAAGTAGGCAACAATATATTTAAAAAGAAATCGAAGGAAGGCGTTTTTTTTTTCATTGCATACTTTAAAAACCAATGGGATTCTTATTCCACTACTCTTTCTATATTTTGAAGGTATCTAAAATTGAATAATAAAATTTATAATAATATCGAAAACATCTAAGTTTCAAATACTTTTTTAAAATTCATTTGAATTAAAGTGTTCATCTTCAAAAATCTTTTAGAAATTTAAGATGCCATTAAAATAATTTCTTACAGTGTTTTCGTAGCCAAAGGAGCGGAAAACGGCTTAAGTTCACTTTTATCCGCAAATCGCCGCGTATGACGCTGATTAACACGGAGTCTGTAACCGCAATTGAAACGTTGCACTGGCCATTAACCATTAACCAGGTTCGATCGGCGGTGGCCAGGAGGGGAATTTATGTGCTGATGGCGGCGTGTGAATATCTTCGAGCGAAGCCAATCCATAAGAAAACTCATTTCCATATGCTCTGTGTTGCAACTTGCCACTTGCAGTTGCAGTTAAAGTATCTTGGCGTTGCACGTGCAGAGCTTAAATAAATAGAAAAACAAATGGGCAAGGCAGCAGCCTACGTATTGAGGCAATCACAGTGGAAATGATGCCAGAAATAGAAGATTTGCACAATACCATGCACTGAGAAAAATATCAGTGAAGATAGAAATAAATTATTTTCAAGAAAGAACGATTTTTGAACGCCTTGATATTTGTATTTTATTTTAAAAGGAGTTTAAAAAATTGGTTAAGTGTTTCTAGTATTTTTAAAAATATTTATAAAAAAGATTAAAATATTTATATTATTTTTACATTTTAGGGACTTTTTTTTAAGAAGTGTGGTGTGTTTTATTATATTTTTAGGCAGTGTTAAATAAATGTTTCTAGTATTTTTAAATACGTTTTTAAGTAAATCCGTTTGATTAGGGATCTAAAAATTTTTTTCAGTGCCACGATATTGACTTACATTTGTAATTGCCTATAGTCAAATTAATAATTTTGTTGATAAATATCTAGTTTGACATTTTTTATTTATTCGTAGTGTCTTAAAGTGTTTGTCCCAACATTTTTTTGTGCCACTGTGCTGTGACTGATGAGGCAGGCTGTGTGTTTGCCTTGTGGCGTGATTTTGGCAGTTTGCCGCATAAATCAAAAAGTGTCATAATTTGCAACTGCAACACCAGCAACCCCAACGAACGAGCAGTAAGCGAACCTCTCAGATTGCGCATACGCGGCGTATTCCCGCGTGGCAGATGCAAAGGCGTCGGATTGCAGCTTGGAATGTGCCCAGTGCCCAGGGTGCCCTTAAGTAGAGCCGCATTAATTGCAATTAGAAAACATCGTCGACTGGCAATTGAAAACTCGTTAAAGTTCATTACCTTAAAGACAACGACAACAGCGACGACTGGACTGCCTTTTTCGAGTCAATGCCACCACAATCTTGACCAGATCGGTGGAAAAAAAATAAGGAAAAAAAATCGAAAGAGGGCGAAGACAAGCCATATCTAACTGAAGATCTGCTTGTTACACTTAAGGAGCTGCAATTGCAATTGTTTCGATTGCTCATTGATTCGCTGCAATTGACACACGACAATTGAAGTGGCTGGGTTGGAAAAATCACAGAAAAATCAGTAAAATCACGGCCACTTGGCCTTGGGGCTAATTTCCAGCCAGTAACTGGTCTTAACTGGGCTCGAATTAGCCACGAAGCGCAGCTGCTGACATTGAAAATCGAACGAACACACCACAGTCATGTCATAATATTTAAATAATTTATGTGCGATGCGATAAGCCGGAGATCTTGGGCCAAAGGTAGGAGACTGAATTGGAACCCGGCTTTTGGCTTTTGACTTTTTGGTCATATATTTATGGCTGCAGCAACCTTGAACCGCCGAACTGAGCCGCTGATAAATGCAATCGGACACGCCCCGCCCAAAAGATCCCGGCTCCATCGTCATCTTCATCTATCCCAAGGGGTGGGACCCAAAATCATTACTCTTCTCTGCGGCTCAATGAACCATGGCAAGGTTATCATCGATTGGATTTAGCAGCGGACTTAGGTGCCGTTTAATTGGTTAATTTAGATGAGAAATTTGTTATCTTAAGGCCTATTTATTTAGCTAGTTTAGATATTTATCAATTATCGGGCTTCCACAATTACTACACTGATAAAACTAGACGAAGATTAAATCAAGCGGAACTCGGATTGATTTGAGAATATTTTCACTATAATATCACTTTTTCAAGAACAAGTGTTTAAATGTAATCTATCTCTATGATTTTTTAAGAAGTCTTTAAAATAAATTATTAGTTATAATTCCTTTCTTTTATTTATTTATTTATTTTAGATTATGTTTAATGGTAAAAAATATAGTATTTCTGTAAAATACCTAAGTGATATTGGATCTATCTAATGATTAATTAGATTCTAATCTCAATGATTTGTGAAATAAAATAAATAAATATAATATAAAGCAGTTACAAATATAATTCCCTTACCTTTCCATTTCCTTGGGATCCGAGGTAAAACCCCTTCCGATGATGTTCGTCTCGAAGGGATTCTCGGTGGTGATGGAGTTCACCGAAGGAGAAGCTGTGGTAGTCGTATAGCTATAGCCCCTTCTGGCGGGAACAAGTGGGGGAATAGTTCCCAAACTGCTTCCAAATCCAGGACTCGCTGATCTTCTATTCAGATTCGGTGGTGGAGCTGTGGTGACCGTGGCGACCGAAGGCACAAAGGAGTAACCACGTCCCCTTTCTCTTACCCCAACGAACTCCACATCCTGGGTGTTATCCTCACCCTTTCCGTAACGCGGTGACGAAGGCATCGGCGGTGGCGGAGGTCCAAAGGTGTTGGTTAGGATATTATAGGTATTGTAATCCCATTCGGAGGTTGAAGGTCGCGTTTGGTGTAGCCGCCGTGTCTGCACTTTATTATAGGGATTGTGTGGTTGAATCCTTCGTAATCTGGTGACCTCCTGCATGGTGACCCCTGGGAGAAGTTCCACATCGGATTTAGCTTGATTCAACGATTGTAATCTTCGCTGCTGCCTCTGATGGGTTGTCAAATGGATTGTCCCCTGATGACGCGTCCTGTGATGATGATGTCCTCCTCGGTGGGTTCGGTTCTGGTTCTGCTGAGGACTGCTAGTGCTATTGAAACTACCATTCTGAACACCTGATACCGCCGTCGCCAGCAGCAGGATTGTGCAGCAGAGCAGCAGGAAAAAACTCGAGTAAATCACTTCTGGCATTCTGAAGGATGAAGATGATATACCGCTATCTCAATTTACTCTTGATGGAACTGTAAGTAAAATAAAAAAAGCGTGACTTTATTAAGTGCTGAACTTGTTTCTTCATTGCAAAAACCCCTTCCTCCCATCCATGCGTTCAATTACATTCACTTTCGTTCTCATTCAAATTCCTAGTCATTTTGCACGCCTCGCTTGAACTTAATGTAAGCAACAAGACGGATCCACCGGTCCTCATTACCGATTCCTTTGTCTGACGGAGCGCCGACCTGTCTGTCTGTCCATCATCGGGTAATTGAAAGGTAGCATAAATGTATTAACTAGACTTTAGACTCTACTCTATAGACCAGGACACATGATCCTCACGAAACTAAAGGAAACTTCTGCAGGCAGAATTAGGTTTTTATCTTGATAAAGATTATCAATTTGTTAAACTACAACTGTTTATATATTATATATTAGTGAATAAACAATATAATTTCTCATTAATTAAAAATTAGTTCGAATTCTATCTACAGGCAATTTATTTTAAAATAAATGAATATATGCGAAAAAAATACACCCAAGAACATTTTACTAGGTATAAAAGTAGTTATATCTCTTTTAAGAAAATTGTTTCTGACCTAGTATAATTATTTCAACATAAGTGCATAAATTACCTATTTCTTAGACTTCAAACCCATCAAAAAAACATTTTTTTAAGGAAGTAATATACTTTTTCGAACCCAGTTCTTGATGGGGCCAACGGTTTTCATGGTCGAGTGGTCCACACTTCCAAGTACGTTTCGATATTGTTTTTAGCCCAGAGACAAAGGCAATTTGTTCAACAGAGCCGACGATGATGACGGTGACTGTGATTATTATTCTCGTTTTTTTTTTGTTTTTTGGCTGATAAATCACACGTTAAACAAAAAGAAAAGTAAACGCGTTAACAGTTAACCGGCAGGAGATGCCAAAACGTGAAGCGAAGTGGAGTGAACCGAAGCCGGAAGCGAAAAGTGCATCAATTTTGGCTTTGTTCAAAAAGGGCATTTTTCAAAATTTCACGCACTGCGTGAAGCACTCTCAAGCAGTGAAGCAGTGGCAACTCATTTGTCAATGGAATGCACCCAAGTGTGCCCCACAACAACACCACCCACAATACCCGCACCACCAGCCAAAAAACCATAAAAAATCCATTATTGCAATTGCTCAGTGAGCTTATTAATATTCATTGCCTCCACTTGAATTTATGATTCCAAACGCCTTGCCCATTAAAGTGGATCTAACATATGTCCGTTCTTGTTTTTTTAATTTCGAAAAAAATTATACACTTTTAAAAACTATTTAAGGAAAAATATTGAAAAATAAGTGACATTTTTGGATTGCTTCCATATTTAATACAAATTTAAATTTAGAAATGATCTTAAACTTTTATGTGTATTTAATATTTTTTTTAATTTTAATTTAATTTAAAACTGGGAGACATTTATCATCAAAATTTAATTGAAAAAAAATGGCGCAATCGAAAACCTATTTTATAATAACATTTTTAAAGTATTATTTTAGGCTTTTAATATACATAAAAAAAATTTTATATCCACACTTTATAATTACCTCTTCTTTAAGTCTAATTTCCTTCCAGTGCATGCAGCATACAATTAAACTTCGAAGAACTTTTGATGAGTTCAAATGACAGCCGTCATTAACATGTGCTGTGCTAATTAAAAAACTCCAGCCAAAGTTTTAAATTGAGTAATTGTAAGCCAGAAAGTAGGGGAAATGTGGCAAGTCTGACCCTTTTTTCCCAGATGCATTTTATAAAAATGAAAAAAAAGCCCTCCTGTATCAATCAGGTGTGGTTTTAAGCCGCTTAGTAAGTGAAACCCTGGAAACCCCTTTGGGCTCTCGACTGCCACTCAAATGACTGCCAAATGTCAGAGCAAACCAAACCCCAAACCAGTTGTCATAACTCTGCAAAAGTTCCGAGAAATGCAAAAGCGCAGAAAAAATAAAAATGGTAAAAAGGTTTTTCGGGCGCCGCCACAAAACTTAATCGAGACTGCAGACAAACAATAAAATCACAAAAAAAAACAAAATACAAATATACCAAGGAGATGAAAAAATCGAAGAGGAGGGAGGAAAACAACTTGATTCCGTTGAAATCTAAGCCGCGTTGACAACCCGCCTTGACCTTGCTGGATTGCCAAAAACGGTCAGTCCGCAGATAAATCAAATCTCGCGGCATTCGTCTGAACCCGAAAAGGTGGAGATGTAGATGGATCCATAGATTTATACTCATAAAGCCAGCCCACAACCGATCGGCGGCTGAATTTTGATATATCTCTAATTAATAGCTGGCATTGCCTTCAGGAATTATAAAAAATAAATAAATCAAATTTCGGGTCGCCGTTGCAGTTTAGCTGGAATTTATGCAAAGACTGCCATACATTTTTCCCTTTTCTCGATCTCGAAATTAGTGTGTGTGTTAAATGTTATTGATTTGTTTTCCCAGCACATAAATCACGGGCTAAATACTTCTAGGGCATCCCGCCTTCTCGACGGGGAAAGTGTCAACTTTATTTTTGTCACCCTGACAAGACACGGATTCGGTGGGAGTAGCCGTAGCTGAAACTATATATATCACTGTATCTGTTGTACGAGTATCTGCTACTGTGAGCTGACCCAGACATGAGCTATGGCCAATGAATCACCAGAGATGCGTGCAGACACACATATATCAGGAAATTTAGGAAGATGTGGGATCTACGGTGATGTCTAGTTATGAGGTAATCTTATCTTAAGCTCTTCAAACTGTGATTCAGTTTTAAGCAAAGTAATCCAATAGAAAAAGCTAATACAAACATACTTATAAAGAAATACAATTTGTTTTATTTTCAAAGATAACTTTACAATAATTCAGATACAAATATTTACTCATTTTTTTAAGGAACATCCAATAGAGTTTAATTTTATGAAAAAAAACATTTTAGGGGGTTGAAAACCTATTATTATTAATTTAATAAAAATGTTGTATTTCAGATTAAATAGGAAATTCGAAATTAATTTGTTAAAAAAATATATTTCATATAAAAAAACATATTTAAAAAAAAATTAAATAAATATAAAAAAACCAATAGTATAAATTCCAATTGATTGCTTAAATTTATATTTTCCAAAAATAAATTACTCATATTAAAATCATAATTAAAATTATACTTCACAAGAATTCCAACTAATTGATAAAATCAATAAATAAATTAGTCATATTGCAAAAATATTTAAAATTCCTATTAAATCCATTTCTTATTGCTAGTAATTTCCTTAGAATAATATAAATCATAAAAATATCCACCTTATCGAATTCATCCTATTTTGTGATGACTCCACAAGCCCCCTAAAAACATTGCCTATGTCTCATTTCCATTTGACATGTTTTTGGTTGTCATGGGGAATAGTTGTTGGAGGAAGAACATCATGGCAACTCAGAAGATAGACCCCATTTCGCATTACTAAAACATTTTTTTTGCATTTCAAAATTAATCATGACTAAAAACTGCACCAATTACTTAATTAACGCAGGCATTTTTGAAATTTTAAGGTTATTTTTGGGATATTCTTCGGTTCTCGCATCTGTTTACTCGTGTTCAATGGCGTGTAAATTGATCATCTTTGGGCAGCGCTTTCAAGAATGTAATTTAAATTAACAACTCTTCCTACGGCCAGCCATTTAAATGTTAATTAAATGCCTCAGCATCTCATCCTCTTTTTTAAACACTTATTCTTCTTGTTTTTTGTGCAATTCCAAACAGCTGCCACTTCAGCATGCGTTTTTATTTATGTTTTGTGTAATCGGGGCCACTCCTCAAGTTCTTATAAAGAGATAAACTAAGAGCTTAACGCCGCCTGCCGAGGAGATTCCTTCGAACAACGAGAAATTGTTTGGTAACGTCTGCCGGTTTTTTTTATGGCTACCCGAAGAAAATTCGATTTATCCAATTTGTTGTTGTTGCAAACGCTTTTCAGCGCTGCTTTTATTAACATTATCTGGACAGCCGCGATGGGCCGCAAAAAAAAGCCTTAGATCTTGGCGAAGAACTGCACTAGATGTACGATCGCTCCCAAAAGAATTGTGTGTGAGAAAATGGAGGATGGGGGAAATCCCAGAGGAAAAGCCACCCACTGTTGGCTGTAATTTTCACGCTGCTCTACACTGATAAAAAATGTAGTAAATCAAAAGTTTCATATTCACTGCAAATATTTTGCGCTATGTTTTTTATTCATTGGTGTTTTTATTAATTTTAAATGTGAAAATATTACATTTTACAATTACATTAAATTTAAAATAGTTAAGCTTTGACCTTAAAAAATTTATTTTTCTGTAACTAATATTGTCCCCTTGATTTAAATATTTTAAATTTAAATCATGCAATTTAAAATTTTTTTTTTTTATTTAACGAGAGGTTTTTAATTCATTATGAAAATATTTAATTTTACTGTGCAATTTTTTTCTGTGTACGGGTTCAATAACCGAACGTTTGGGGGGAAATTATCGAATAGATCTTATCTGACAGATTGCCAAATATTTGCTACATTCATTCATTCATTCCTCCGCTTTGTTTATTGTTCTGGTTGACTTCATTCGTTCGTCTTCGTTTTTCCTTCCTTTTTCCCACGACAGCCAAGACAGCCCTCTGATGGGTAGAAAGAAATCACGGCCAGCTAACCCATATTTAATAGTTGTGTTGGTCTCTTATTTCACATGCTGATTTGTGTTTCATCTGTTGATATTGTGTCGCTGTCTTTAATATGCAAAATCATGACACATTTACCCGGAGTTTGTATCTCGTTTACTTTTGACGTTTTTTCCCCCCTTTGACTCCTCTCTTTCTTTCTGAATGTTTTTATTTTTTAACAAGATCAACAAACTGGGAATGTTGGGTTGGGGTGAGGTGTTCAGGGGGTGTTTCCGATCGCGATTTTGTTTACACTTTACTTTCAGTCCAATTAAAGGAATGTTGTTGGCCTTTGTGGCTGCGTTTCTTCCCTAACAAAAGTCCGAGATGAAAAGCGAAAACTATGCAACATGTTCAACATCGACAGTTTGACATCTCAAAAGTCCTATGAATAACCAACCCTATATTCTACACCCAGAAAAAATTATTTTAAAACGGATCAATAAAAAATCGAATATGGTTTTTATTTAATTATTATTATTATATTATATTTATATTTTGTGTTATTTTTGATGTTTTTAAGGTAAATGATATTTTTTTTTTTTTAACAATTTTCCATTACCTAAAAATTGTCAAGAGAATACAATTATTATTTTTAAAAGAATATTATATTTTCGAAATTAAACAAATAGTTTAGAGCAATTTTGTAGTAACTATTTTTAATTTTTTATTTAATATTCTAAAAATATTTGTAGGTAAGTGGTTTTTTTTTGTAAATACTTTCTATATTCCTAAAATGATGAAATAATTCTAGTTTACATTTTTAACAATTTATAATATTTTGCAATTAATAGTTTTCAAAAATTTTTAGCTAAATATTTTCAATATTTTTTGAATATCCTACATATATTTTCCCATTTTGTTTGATCATTTTAATTGAGTAATAAATCATCAATAGATTTTTTCTCCACTGCACCACTTGCTGGCTAGCAAGTTCAAATTCAAATGCGAAAACTCATTTCAATAACAATTGCAGCGGCCCAAAAAAGGCGCAAGGAAAAACTTCAACAGCAGAGCTCAATTTGCTGGCATGTCCAGTCTTTTGCTAATTAGCTTTGCAGCTGCAAGGGGGCGGAGGCCACGCCCACGTATGCCCCGTAGACCCATTGCTCCCCACATATAAATCCCCATAGTTCATGGTGACCCGAGTTTTGTTTTTCTTCTTGTTGTTGTTGTGGGGGACTAAGCCAGACCAAAAGACATAAACCCAGTTACCGTTAGCTGCGTAATTTATGCAAATGACTTTGGTTAACAAAGCGAGCTGGAAGGAAAAACAGAGAAACCTATGGACATGCGCCACCAACAAACTTCCCTCCCCCTTTCCCCCATTTTCCATAATAATATTTGTATAGAGATTATGATATGCAGGAAGGCACGATTCGGTTTTGAAACGGATCGTGCACCTAAACTACAAATTTTGATTGCTCACCTGCCCGAACGATATGTGTCAAAATGCAGAATGCAAACGAAACTCAATTTTTAGACCTTGCATAATTGTTTCCCAAGCTGGTCTAAACAATGGAAAGTATTAATAAAATTATTCAAATTGGTTGCATTTTCCGCTTTTGTCACATTATTTAAACAAATTTTTGATGGCGATAACGTCATTGCATTTACATATTAACCAAATGCGTTGACATAAAAATGGGCTTGTAGCACAAAAATGTATGATTTGTGTAGAGTGAGAATTCATTTAAATTAAACATATTTCAAGTTAGATAGATTTATCAAAGAGGAAAACCTTTTTGAATATAAATAAAATATTTGAATAAAAATTAGCCACTTTGTGTTATATTTGTATGCATAGAACAACTTTTAAAGTAGGTTTGTCATAATTTTTTAAAATTATAATTAAATTTATAAAGTTAACTAAAACAATTTTTAAAGAATTTTGCAACTTTAAATAAAAAATAAAATAATGAATTCCAAATTTAAATATATTGTTAAATATGAAATTAAAACTAATCAATTCCAAATAAAAAGAACACTCTTCACGAAAAGTACACAAATTAAATCGTTATCTGAGCAAAGTTATAGAAAGTATAATTTATTCAAAAACTTCATTAAAGATAAGGAGGGGGAAAATACAATTTAAATCAGATAAAAATGATCTAAGCATCAGTGTACATTGAAATCCACTTAGAATTATTAACAAGAATATAATAAAGACATTTTCCTGAAGTTCACACGATAATTAATTCCTAATCCATTTATGGCATTGTTTAGCAGTTAAGGCACATAAAAATGAAAGACACTTCGCCAGACAACTTAGTTAGCCGCACCGTGAAATGCAAATTACGTCCATAAGTGACATGTGAGACTCCTAGACTGGGATCGGTTGTGCGGCTATTTTGAGCCAAAGATTAATGCACTAGGAAATGTCGCTTCAAATGTCGCTTGACACACATGCAATTCATAAATAATTGCAATTAATTAACAATATTTGCATGCACTTACACACAGCGAACAAATTTCTACTGACCCGCGAAGTTCACCGGGTGGGAAAAGCAACGAGAGATTTTAATAACTTATTTTGAAGATTCTTTTCTAGATTTACACGAATAAATCAAAACACAATTATGTCAAATTTGCAATCACAATCACAAATTCAATTGAGTTTCCGCGCTGACATTAAGCAGATACGCGGCATTTGGCCTTTAGTTTGTTGCAATAAATTATATGCTCTTAAAATATATATTTTATCGGCCGAATATTGTGCTTGATTTTCCGGATTCAGCCGTTAGCCGCTTCCGTATGCCACAAAACGAGAAAATAATCGAACGAACTGGCAGCTGATCTTTGAGATACAAATTTCCAGCTGGCGCGGCGGAGCTAGCATTCCAAACCGATCGCTTAGAAGTCCCGAGACGAACTGAAATGCACAGCCGAAACCGAAAGTCCAGTTAACGATCGCCGATCAGCAGCGCTGCCAGTGCTGCCAGCTGAAATTCATCTGAACTCGAGAAATCTGTAAATATTTATTTGCTGTGTTTTTGTATAACTTTAATCTCTGATTATTTCATAAATCGTGTATATTATTTTGTTTATTTACATTTTATGTTTTAGCGATTATTCCTATAATTTTAATTTCCGTAAACAAAAGATTTACAGCAAATTATTATGTATTCAAAAGGTGTTGTTATATTTGCAGAGTTTTTATTTTCATTATTTCGAATTAACATTTTTATTGTTACATTCTCTACACACATACATAAGAATTTTTGTATATGTCTTTAAAGTTAACTTAGCTTCCTTGATTTTAACAATTTAACTATTTTTTTTATGATTAAGATGTTTTCCACAGACTTTTTTTGAAATGTGATTAAAAGACACAATCATTTTTTTTTGCAATAAAATAAATAAGTAAATAATAATAATAAAATAAAAAAATTATTTATAAAATATATATTAAATGCTTGTCAGAAAAGGTTTTAAGAATTGTTAGTTTGGATGACATAAAACAAAATTTTTTGTTGTAAAAAACTACGAAGCAGTTATATATTTCTTACTTCAATCTTTTTAACTTTATACTTCTAAAATATCTAAATCTTTAAATTATTTTTTATATGTCATGTTTTAAAAATATGTTTTTTTTAATTTTTATTTTTTAAATGCTGTATTTTAGCTTGAAAAGCTAGTTGCTCTTCCCTGTCAGATTATTATGGTTACTTTTCGCTGTAGCTCAAGCAAAATTGGACCGAAGTGGCTTCCTTTGTTCGACGCAACAGAGGAGCGGAAGAACCCTAGGAGGAAGTGGGTGGTGGGTGGTGGGCGGTACGGTGGGCAGATATATATGTTCATAGTACATATGCCCTCGCTGGTCGTTGGCTGGCTTTTCTGAGTGCGTTACAGCTGTTTTGTTTATAGCCAGGATCCCAGTTCCGGAGTCCAAACTATTTGCTTGCGGTTTATGCTTTTTATGGTCCTCAGTTGTTGTTCTTGCAGCTACCACTGCTGCTTTTGTTCTTCTTCTCCGGTTGGTAGCGATTGTTAACTTAAATATTTACCCGCCGCTGCTGCCGGGCGTAGTTTAGTCCACGGCTCGCTGATCTTTCACACGGAGGAGAATCCAAAACAGAGAACTCAGCCCTTCTGTCATATCGAGGTGCTGGATCTGTCGTTGTCATCATAAGAGTGCTGCAGCCACACTCGAAGAAATGCGATTCGGTCTAGATCTATCTCCAAGAGACCTGACTTAAATCACGCTTGGTTCGCGACAGGTAAGCTTAACTGGATGTGAAAAAAAGTAGATCCAAGATGGAAATGTTTATAATTTTTTATAAACATAATTTTGAGGATACCTTATTATAGTTACTAATAAATTACTATCATTTATAATTTATACTGAAATGTTTTCAGGTTTTATACGTCATCAATAAATAAGAAATGTTATAGAAATCATTTTATGTTGTTCTAATAAATTTGTATATTTATAATTAATCTAATTATTTTAAAGGATGTGTAAACAGAAATCTCCTTTGTAAATGTATAAAAATAAAAAAACTATACAATTTTAAGACATAGTTTTTAATAATTTAAATAATTTTGTAAACAATAAAAAATATTTGATGTTAAAAATATCTGATTTGTTTACAACATTTATAAAATGATGCAGATTTTTTCCCAGTGCATTGCCATATACTATTAGCCAGTGGCAATGGAATAGCTGCCCACTGTCTAAACGCTGAGCATTGGACATGTCAAAGGATTTGCGCCTGCGCAGTGGGAAACATCAGCATTCAGCGTCATCGTTAGCTTTCGGTATCCCATAAACTGGTTGCATATTCCCATATTCCCCGGCATTCCCAATGAAGTGGTCATAAATCGAACAATGTGCAGCGCTGACAGTTCGCTTAGCTGCACAAAGGTACGGTGGTCTTGCTTTATTATTTTCTTATGTGTTTCTCTTGGGTTTCTCTCCGCCGGCTATAATTTATTGGGCTATTAGTTGCCATGAGTGGGGACTTTGGGTTTCGGGGAACACCCACGCTGCCGTCTTCCCAAATCGAGTTTGAATAAAGCATAAAGCTGATAACAAAGCCAGGTACGCTCGGACAATTAACTATTAACGAAGACAAAAAATTACGGCTGGTTATATACATCATCATTATCACGACCATTTCATCAGCGACTGCAAATACTGTTGAGTCTCTTTACGGTGTTCGTGGTGTGATGGGCGACAACATGTAGCCAATTGTGTCTTATATGGTTTGGGTGAACTTATGATTGATTTAATACAAATAATATATTAAAGATAGCGAAGAAAAATCGAACCAAGCATTGGTACAAAAGTTAAGAACTATTAATTTCTTTAAAAGTCTATAAAAAACATAACAAGTTTGAACTTTATAAAGATTTATCAAAAATTTTGTTATATGATATATTATATATTTAAAGTGACCCATTAAATAAAAATTTCATCTAGTAAAGATTAGGATTAAAATGTGATAATAGTGATAAGTAATAGAAATTCAAAAAGTCTTGAAAATTATTAAATATTCATTTATTCTGAAAATATTGAAAAATAAATTTAAATACTATTTTAAATACAACATAAATTGACACAAAGGTATAAAATAAAATATATTTACAATTAAGTTTATAATAAAATTTAAAACGATTTAATGTTATCGATGTCAGCACATTTGTTTGATTCTTGTATGCAAAATCGTAGCTTTTTACTATATCAGAGATATTATCCATGCCTTCCATCTGGGCTTGGAGTTTTTGCGATTGGGGTTCAATTCAGTATGGGGTTGGGTCGCTTGACCAGCAATCTCATACGATCGTGCCTCAATTTGGGGCAAAATATGATCCATATGGCGACAAAGAGGAAACTAGAAATTCTTCGTCAGAACTATTACATAAATCAAGCGAATGTGTCAAGCACCCGAGACAAATTTTCAACAAATTCCCTGGAAATGTTCTTTTGACACTGTCAGCATTCCACCTACCCCGCCTTCTATATTTTATGATCACTTTTCGAAACGAAACGAAACAATTGTTGACGGAAGCGCACGAATTCATTACGGGTAGACAAACTTGTAGACAAGCAGAAATCGCCAGATTGCTTGCAAACTTGGTCGATAATGATGATCGGCCGGGCAATCGATCGTCGATTTTGTAACGGGGCCTTATTAACCAGGTTGTTAAGGATAAGCAGCATAAGCATCTGTTGATGAGGCATTCATCATCTTTGTATTAATGGGGAATAATTTAATTGAAAATTTATATTGGCTTACTGTTAATTAGGCGTGAAAAAATGTTGTCACTTACGAAATGGAATTTGTATTATTATCAATTTAATTTTCTTGAAATGTGAAAATCCTAAAATAAAATACTTGAAAATTTAATAATTTTGTATCGGCAGACATTTAAAATTTATTATTATTATTATTTGTAATTATTTTGATATTTTTAAACTTTTAAAAATGTAAATTATAAAACTCTCTGTGTGTTTGAACTTCTTAATACTGCTAATAAATTTATTAAATATATAGTAGACACAATAAACAAACTTTGACAGACACACCTTTTAGTCTTTTCAAAATTTTTACCGGACTTCAGAAGGTAGCCAGCCGTCAGACGATAAGGCTATTATTCATGTTCGCATTCTGGAGGAACGGTACTTGAAGCATCAACTGGAGCAGATCTCGCCCATCTGGAAGGAGTTAGATGCAACATTTGTGACGTAATAGAATATGAGACAACTTCTCCAGATAACTTCATAAGTCCCTATTTAGTGTCTAGCTGGGGTTGGCTCATCTACACCTTTTCTGCATTGGTAATCATCGTTGTGCATAATTTTGCATATTGTGAGCGATGCCGAAGAACGGAAACCGTTAGACGCCATTGGGTTATACAAGAGCTCGGAAGATATTATAATTTAAAATTTCGTGATTTAGAAAAAAATATATTTTTTAGACTACAAACGACGACCAAATGCCGCCTACGCGATCATCGAATCTACCATGTATCATCTCAATTAATGTGTGAAGATCCGGAGGAGACGTCGGCCCTTCATAAATCACATGGACCAAGCATCTCCAAGACATCTTTGACAGATCATGTAAATTGGCTGAGCTCTCACTGAACGTCAACGATTCGGAACCCAATACTGGAGAGGATTAATGATTAAGTATTAAGACGTCTATCAAACCTTTTGAAGATGGCATTTACAAACTATAATTTGAGTTGGTACCAAATGCCAACGAAACGAAATGTATAAAATAAAGTTAATTCTTCGGTTGCGAATTCACATTTTTAGGACCATATTCTTATTCTGCGCATTGATTTTTAAATTTATCCATACGCACTGTTGTCTTGGATTTACATTTTATTTTAAGCTTAGTGTACTGTAGATTCAAAAATGTTTTTTAGCAATAATTCAATAAATTAATAAGTTGAAAAAGTTAAGAAATGGCTGAGGATATTTATTACTTTCTTTAAACTGTAATACACGTCGTATGAGCAATTTTAGGTACATTGAATCTTACGAACAAATTTTCTAATTTTTTAAGACATTTGTTCAATAAGTGTATAAATCAAATATTTAAATAAATTAGGTAAATAGATGTGTTATATATTTTAATTTCCAGAAAAAACCTCTTTAAAAACTAATTACAATTTTTTTACACAATTTTTGCCCCTTGAGAAACTAAGATATTCGATTAAATAGCCCAACTGAAGTTGGAGCAACTAGATAAATTAATTAGTTTGCTCAGGCTTTTGCCAGCGGCAGTTGGTGGCCTGCACAGTGGGTCTCAGCTCTTGTTGGCTGGCTCCTAAAAATATGCAGTGCTATTTTTACCTGCCACAAATATAAACAAACGCCATGTGCGTTTTGTGGGAGGAAAAGCTATGTTGCGCTGGGTTAAGAAGCACGCACTTCCTGTTGCTACTAGCTGCTCTCCATTTCCAGCTAAAAGAGGGGACCTCTGGCTGAGTTCTCTCGGGGCGTTAGCAGCTGAGAGTAGGGACTGATGGAAAACGGAAAAGCAGTTGCCAGTTAGACGCAGTGAGCGCGTCACGCCTACGCACGCATCGAGAAAAGAAAACGAACTGAAAAGAAGGATTCAGCAGCAGCAGCGTTGTTCAGCGCGTTGCAAGTTGTTGGAAAGCGGTGGAAACACACAAACACACTGACACATACACGCTCACAAACAGAAGCAGACACAACACCAGCACGCTGACACACCGACACGCGGCCAGCAAACACAATTTTTCAGCTGGCCAAAAAGAAAAGGTTGTTCATCATAGTCGTACTTTTTTTTCGTTTATAAACCTAACACAAAAAATATTGGAAAATCAAAAATGTGAATTCGAATTAAATTGTGCAAATTACGAGCTAGAAGGATAATTGAAAAATCAAGGCACACACCGCACATTGATCTATTGAGAGGGTCCCTCTGTGTGTATGCATATATATCTGATATTGAAGCATACGCCTTTGGCTGTAATGTTATGTTGAAGGCTAAGCAGAAAATCAGCAGCACCACAAGGAACAAGCCGAACGGAGTAAAGTGCTACGGAAAATTGAAAATGTTAAAAATTGACCACAGCTGCAAAAGTGACAACGCCTAAAAAATATTTACAATCGTGAAAATCAAAGCCATAAATCATACCCCAAAATTATCTTATCTGAAACCAAAAATCCATTTAATTTAACACCCAACAAATGCATGCATTAAAATATTATTTGATTGATTCATTGGTGAAAAAGCGTTTCTTTGAGGCCCGCCGACTACTTAGGGTTTTAGATATATCTTAAGCCCACATTCATCTAGATATTTTACACTTCTTGCCTGTTGCAGCCAAAAGAGTTAGCAAACAAAGTGATAAAGACAAAGTGTTCAAGACAAAAATGTAATAAATGTTATATAAAATATTATACAAAAAAAAACAATAAATTAACTAATAATTAAAAACGCTAAACTGGAAATCGGAGCAATGTCAAGGCACAGGTCTTCAACAGGATGTCCCGTCTAAAGGTGAGTACATTTCGTGGAGCATCAAGTCGAGCTTTGCTCCTCCGACATCCTTTGCATCCTACCTCAACACAAAAAAAATGGAAGATAAATGGGAAGAATCGGGGAGCACAGCGAAAGAGCGAAGCAAAACATAAACAACCCGAAAAGGCGAGAAACACTAGGAGTGATGGTCCAAGAAAATGCTGGCAAAGCACTGGAATAAATTAGATGGGAGATTATTTATTTTAGAATATCAGGTAAAATGTGTACCATTTTAAAACAATTTTATGGATTCTCGAATTAGAAGCTTGAAAATAGTAAAAAATCTGCCAACATTTTTATAGTTCTGAAAGGGTTTAGTCTTATAATCTATTCGTAAGCAGCTACTTGCCTTTTTCTAAAGTTTTTTATATTTATTTTAGGCATATATGTAAGTATAGTACAAATATTTAAAGTCACTAGAGATATTTTAAAATATAACATAAATTTTAAATCAATTGAAGAATTTAATAATAAATACAAAATAGAAAAACTTCAGTTTAAACATCCTCTTTAAATATTTTTAAATCATTTAAATTGTGATTTCTATAAATATTCTTTTTAAATGAATAAGGTAATATAAAATAATTTAAGAATATTAAGAAAAGAACAAATTAAATTTTCATCAAGTAAATACACTTTTAGAAGTCGTTCGAAGCTTTTCGTAATTATTATTAAAAATTTCTTTACCCAAAAAAATGTTGGCCAAATTTTCTTTCTGTGCACTTCTCCTCGTTCTTCTCCAATCCGAATGCTGTGCTGTTTTCGCCTCTCCTTTGTGCTGCCCTTCGGGGCTGATGTAGAGATACGAAAAATAGGCAAAGTTCAGCAAAACCAACGAATTTCGGTTGAAAAGCTCAATGCAAAAATGCCTAGCTAGTATTCGTTTTGAGGATTGGCAAAGCCAAAAGACTTTGCGCAAATACTAGAAAAGCTCGGGCTCAGCGCATCATTTTCCACGCAAATTTCGTTTGCGAAAAATTCAATTTCAATTTATGTGTAGCATACAGGATCTGCAGGATATATGTGTATGTACTTACGTATGTAGCCTGCATCTCAGACAAGATTCCATGTATCCTGTAACTCGGTCACACATTCTCTTTTTTCCCCTTTATTGACTTTGTCGTTTTATAGGCAATTTGTCTTTTGGCTGCCGTCGATAACTTTTGCTGTGTCATAAAATTTCGCGCCAACCGATTGGCCCGTATCCTTATCCTTATCGGCAGGAACCCTGGGTTTCAGGCTCGGACTCTTTTCGCTGCCAAGTTGTTTATTTTGTCGTAAATTTGCCTTCAAGGACGCGACAGCACCGCACAGTCCACCGACAACCGCCCTTTACCCTCTCACATGGCCATTTTATCGATCACACAATGGGAAATTTCACACGTTGTCCCAAAGGGCTGAGAAATGGTATATGGTTTGGTATGTTATGGTATGGTATGGGAACCTACAGTGGTCAGTAGTTGTTTCAATTAATTTCTTTTAGTTAATTGTAGGTTGGTGGCTTGGTTACAAGCTTTAAAAAGGGTGATATAGTATGTGGATATGGTTCGTAAACTGAAACTTTTTTTTTACCAACTAAGAACCATTAATATTATTAAGCGAACACTTGGAAAAGAAAAAATACAAAACAAATCGTTCTTATTAGATTTCACAAAATAAAAGCATTTCAAAACAAAGTCTATAATTTCAAAATGTTACGTATTTTAAAAATCTTGGTTTAAAAATACAAGAATTTTAAAATAACCTAAATTTGATATAATAAAAGAGACAAAACAAATTCCATTATCTTTAAGATTACTTGAGATGTTTTTAAGGGGGAGATAATTTTTTCATGTTTTTCGTGATTTTTTTTAACTAATGAGGAATTGTGTTGGAATTTCGTAACTTGCCATGATGATTACATTGTTCTTATATAATTTTAACCAATTTTCATTTTGTTTTTATCTTCTAAAATGGCGGCCGTGGAAATTTTTTCGTCAAGCTGTATTAAAAAAAAAAGTAGGCCATCTGCGGATTGTCCTCAGGTCGCTGTGTAGATCCGGTTTTTATGAAACCAAGTTTATTTTGTTAAGAAATAATGTAGAAACTGTCTGAACCTAACTTACATGGAATATCTCAAAAACTCTGGTTGTAGCACTCTTTCAAAGTCAATAATAATTTTTTTTCATATTTGTTGTTTTTGGCTAAAAAAAACACTTAAACGTACAAATTTCTACATTATGTAGGTTCAGACAGTGGGCAATTTTATCAGAAACATTTCTGTAAAAGCAGCATGATGATCGAGGCATTACTTTATGAGATACGCGATCCGCAGCTGAGGAAAACGTGATTTCGAGAAAAAGGCATTTAAAGGAATTAAATATAACTACTGCACAAGGAAGGTGGGTGCCGTCATCCTGGTATAAGTGCCAAAATAGATCGAATTTCTTCGTGAATTCATTCTTAAAGAGTTATTCTACCAATTTAAATAATAAAAAAAAATGAAATTTTTATTTTTTCTATATGTATCTCCCCCTGAAGGTATTTATATAATCATCATAGGGATCCTTAAACCAAAGTCCCACTGTAGCTGAAAACCCTCTGGTTTGAGTTGCGTTGCGTTTCGTTTTCGTAGCTCGTCTTTAATTACGTGTGCTGCAATTGGCAGCTTCAAGGTCGTTGCCGTCTTTTGCATAATTAAGGGTCACCCGCCCACCGTCCACCGCCACTGCTCTCTGCTCACCTCCCCCCTTTCTGACTCATTCATGCCCCAATCTCTCGGTCTCGTTCACTCCGAGTGGCTTTTGTTCTTGCCGCACAGTTTCTGTTTTCTGAATAATGCAATTGACGCGGGCGTGTTGGCGCTGACACAGTTGCCATTTTTCACACATGACCAGAACCAAAAGCAGAAACAGAAACAGAACAACTAGCAACGTGCAACGTGTGCAACGAGCAACATGCAACATTCGCCGCATGTCCGGCACTCAAGTGCAATTTCCATTGCATACTTCAAGGCTGTGAGCCATGTAGTCTAATTTACATGCCAAATGAAGCTCTCCTCTCGCTTTTCCCACTTTTCCCGCTTTCCATTTATGAGTCGTGACGTGTGACGACTGCGATTGTCCACCATCCTTTTCTTTGCCGTTTTGTGTGTTCGAAACACGTATTCAATTAGTCCGATAAAGGAAGCAAAATGCCGCAGCTGCTGCTGCCCACACATTTGCATACACTCATAAAAAAAAATCGAAGAATTTCCTTAAAATCCAGAAAATTCTTTCTTGAATTTTTGCCAAAGGCGACCTCACCTTTGTTTCAAGAAATGGTTTTTTTGAAAGGCACCATTAAAACAAGAAAAAATATTTCTTGTTTCAAGAAATTAAATTTCTTAAAACAAGAAAGGGTTTTTAGAAAGCCACCATTAAAACAAGAAAAAATATTTCTTAAAACAAGAAAGGCGATTCTTGTTTCAAAGGTGGTTTGTTTCTTGTTTCAAGAAATTAAATTTCTTGTTTCAAGAAAGTGTTTTTTAGAAAGGCACCTTTTGAACAAGAAAAATTCTTTCTTGTTCAAATTTCCTTTCAAGAAATTTTATTTCTTGATTTAAGAAATAATATTTCTTGATTTAAGAAATAATATTTCTTGATTTAAGAAATAATATTTCTTGAAAGGAAGTTTTATATTAACACTGAAACCCTAAAAATAAAATGTAACTTGGTTTTTTCTTTTGCATATTATATTTATTTACATTTAAAACATTTAACACTTAACATTTACAAATTTTTAAATAACACATTTTTGACTCAAGAAAACATTATTATTACCCAAGGTCTGTTGAACTTCATATGACCTAAGGGGCTGTCCATATATTACGTAATCACCATTTTGGCGATATTTGACCCCCCCCCCCCCATGTAATCAATTCTTCATACAAAAAAAAAATTGTTTTGCACTAGAGTAATCATTTGGTTGACCCCCTCCCCCCCCCTAGGTGATTACGTAATATATGGACAGCCCCTAAGGTGATCCATTTTCTTCGCCTTTCCTCATCTAGAAAAAAAGAGTTATTGGGATATCAATGATTTGTTTTTAGATAAACAACTTTTTTGAAGTAATGTAATGTTAAGAATAGCCAAAATACAAACACGTTGGTCAGACGACCGAGAGAGAGGAGCAAGACAGGTAGAAAATGAAGGGTTGAAAATCGAATTTCAGAGAGAGAGAGGCACGGGAGAGACACGTAAGCAGGTCAGATCATGACAATTTTAAGAAAGAGAAGAGAGAAACGTCGCGACGCGTAGGTCAAGCGAGCGAGAGAGAGGAGCAGAAGATGAAAGGGTTGAAAATCGGGTTTCAGATCGGGTGAGCCGGGTACATGCATAGATATTTACATGCATACATAAGTATGTCAAACAAATACAACATATTTTTCTTACCTTGGAAGGTTTTAAAACAAAATTACAGCTTCGCCAAACAAATTATTTGGCTGATGCAACTGCAGGTATTTTCACTCTGAAAAATAAATAAAATGCGAGTAATAAGATAAAGTTATTATAGAACTCTACACCCACAAATTTATGCACAAATGTATGTATGTACGTAGCTCTTAGCTAAAAAACAATTCAACTAAAGTGGTATAAGCTTGGTAAAGAGATTTGGAATTTATCCTTTAATTACATACATACAATTGTACGCGCGATATACAAAAAATTATATGTTTACATACCTCTGAATATTTGGAAAAAGGCTTCACCTCTTATCCGCTTGACGTCCATCACTTACGAATTTTTTTCACAACTAACGCTCGGGTGATCAGAGAAGTCGGTAGCCGGGTAGTAGTCGGGCCGAGTAGGCCCTTCGTCCCACTTCGTTTTTCTTGTCGTTAACATTCGGCAGCCGAAGGAAGTCAATGCCTACTTTTCTATATTCTAGGGTCATTTCATTCATATATTCAAAGGTGATTTTGTCCTTAAATACGTACAAAAATGTTTTGGCTGCGACGGCAAAACAAACATATGAGATTTTCATTTTTCTGTTTTTAAGAAAAATTCTTTCTTGAATTTTTTCCATCAAGAAAGGTTTTCTGTATTCAAAGGCAAATTTTCTAATAACAAGAAATTTTTTTTCTATTTTCAAAGGTAGGCCGATTCAATGGCAAGATTTCCAAAATTTAGAAATTAATTTTTATGAGTGTA
>JBAMCJ010005012.1:0-26907 GCA_037075205.1 Drosophila prostipennis | reverse complement strand
TTGCATGAATATTCTTGGAGTTCCTACGCAGCGCAAGTTTATTTCAAAAAGGTGCCACGCCCCCTCTAACGCCCTCAATAGCTTATATAGGATTTTAAAAATTTTAATTTTTCGGAAATGTAAAAATGCAGTTTTGTTGTGTTTATAAATACCTATCGAAATGTAGAAGAAATTTTTTAAATCGGACCATTCGTTAAAAAGTTATTGCTGATCAAAGTTTATATCTCCCTCGCACTCCCTTTAGCCGAGTGACGGGTATTAGATAGTCGGGACACCAACCCGACTATAGCGTTCTCTCTTGTTAGCACTTGATCCTACCCGGACGGTTTTCGGCACATGCTGCTGGTGGAGGCGTTGCTGTAGAGGGCTTCTGTCCTCCATGTAATTAATGGCTGCATACGTATTAAAGAATGCTCTGATGAGGTATGTTGTTGTTGTTAGTGTTGTAAGCTGGCTGGGATTGGGATTGGAATTGCGCCTGCTGTTGTTGCTGCTGCTTAATGACTGCGTGGAGCTCAGCTTGGAGCTGGTTCCGCGACGTGAACCGTGCGACGAAGGACATAGGATAGCCAGACTGCTCAGCTCATCCGAGGCGTGGAACTGAGTGGGGTGTAATTTTGAGTGTAATTTTAGAGGTCGTGCTTTTTAAAAATGCAAGCTTTCGCTCTTTCCACTAGTTCCTCTTCTTCCTCTTCTGGTATGGTGCCTTTGTAATGTTTGGCCCACCATTTTATCTGCTCCTTATGTTTTGTGGTTTCTTTGTGGTTCGTACAATGGCCGGCATGCTGCCCTTTGTAATTGCATGGTATGCAATTTGTGGGACTTGGTACTATCAGCTTTTGTTTTCCTTTTTTAACACGTACTTTGAATTTATGCCCGTTACTTTGTTTCTGTGCACTCATACGTTCATTGAAAAAAAAATCGCAAATGTTGCAGAATTTCTTTTTATGACTGCTATATTGAATTGGCGCGGCCCGATCTTTGGAAGCCGGCGCTGGAGATGATGGATGGATAACATCATATCCATCATCCGATGATGATGAGGATGATATCCTCTGCAACCTGGTCCTGGGTCTGCGTCTGCGTATGGGCGATGGCGTCGGAGACGGGGATCCGCGCCAATCCGCGGAAGTCCTCCTCCTTTTCTGAGCAGGCGATGAAGGCTGCGACTGCCAGTCCTGGTCTACAGCGGCTGCGGCTGGCGCTGGATCCGGATCCGTGCCTGTCGAAGGCGATGAAGGCGGCGCGCCCGGCACCTGTACGGAGACCTCACAGAAGAGAGTCTTCTGGCCGCACTGTGCCACGCAGGTGTAGGTGGTGTTGTTATTCACCAGCGCCAGCACATGCGTCAACGGCTTTTCCAACATTTTTACAGCCGGATGGTCCAATGATGACCACTGGAACAGTGGCGCTGGCGCTTTTGGCGATGATGGCGCTGCTGTTTCGGCTTTTACTTTGGTTTTTAAACCATTTAAAAACGCCTGTTTTATACAGCTCATCTGAGTTTTCCGTACCTCCGCCTCCACCTCCTTCATTTGATCCTGTCCTTTTTTTAGCTGAGACTTCGTCTCAGTGCCATATGCGAACCTGGGGCGTTTCGCCTCCAGGCGTGGTACCGGTGCACCTTTCTTCTCCATATTGGACGCACTGTAAAATGTTTAAATGTTTGTCTGCACAATGGAAGTGTCTTGCAGGTCAAAGTGTCTGAAGAAAGTGAGACCAACTGACAAAAATTCAAAAGTTTGCAAAAAAAAGTGTGACCAATCAAAAAAAAAAATCAAAATTCGAGCGGAAAATACTAGATACCTATACACTAGATCGGTTATCGTCATCTGGCCAACAGCGTGGTTTCCAATTTGTGTTTTGTTCTTAAACTTACGGAATGGAAAGTGAGCAAAGTGATTGTGAAATGGATTTTGTGGATGATACAGGCCCAGGCCCAGGCACAGGCACAGGCACCGGCATCTCAGCTGAGATGCTCATACTAGCTTGCCCGTTTGTCGCCGCATACAAAAAGGAGGAAGTGGCGAACTCCATTCGGAAATGCTTTTCCGTATGTGACGCAGAGTTGGAGAAAGGGGAAGGATTGTCGCTGACATCCTTGCTCTTGAAGCCGTCGAGAAAGTGGGATAAGCCGTTTTATCTTCATTGCGACGAGGTCTTCTTTCCCGAGGTACATATGTAAAACAAGGTAAAAAAGTAGTGACGATCGCACCATCAACATACAAAAGTTCTGATATCACATTTTGTGACGAAAATTCCCAAGATAAGCCTAAAAGCCGAGAAATTTGTTCCTTAGTTTCCACAAAAACAACAGTATTATGTCCTACACTAAAAGAAAAGGTAATAGTCTAGAAGAGCGGCCTGAGCACCAAAAATCGCGAAAAAATTACCCTCGATGGACCACGATTTCTTAGGAATTTACGTGCAGAAGATTATTTGCGGAAATGCATGGTTCTCTTGTAATTGCATTTCAAAGTTGCGTGTTTTGCTATAAAAACAAAGTAGGATTTTGAGGTGTTTTGTGTCATTTTGCTATAAAAACAATGTAGCATTTTCTAGGAATTTATGGTTTAAAGGATGCGAACTACTCTCACATGACCGTTAATCACTTAGTAAACTTCGTCGACCCTGAAACGGGAGCCAATACACAGTGAATAGAGAGACTATGGCGTGATCTAAAGGAGAACATTCCCCACTATGGCCGGAAAACGGAGCACTACCAAGGGTACTTTTTTGAAAAGGCACCCAAACCACACCTCAAGATTCCATGCAATTTTCTCAGCAATGGGCGAATTATTTAATCCTGAACGCGATTTTTTTTTTTTAATTATTTTGCCTCCGACGCTTTTTTAGCATTTCCCATCTTTTTTTAAATACTAACAATTAACTATCTTAAATTTCAGGAATCCACCGATACGGACAATGAAAAGGAATAGGCTTAATCTGTACCACTAACCAGCATTTTTTATAAATAAATATTTACTGTCCAATCATTAACCATAGTTTAATATAGCATTTTATTTACTATTACAAATGAGTTACAAGTATAAGGAGGTACTGAACTAAAAACTCTCGTAATTGGCTTTGATAAAGACTAAGGTTGATCCTCCTCGGATTGCGATTTCTTAAGATTCATCTTAAAAATGTATATGTTGGTCATCCATGGTCGCCCAAGCTCTTAAGGAATCACGGTCCATCGAGGATATTAATTCGCGGTTGTGGGGTCTGGCCTGCTATAAAAACAATTTCACATTTTTGTCGAATTTTTTCGAACGCTTATTATTTTGACAACAAACGGAAAGCCCATATGTTTTTTATAGCAAAATGACACAAAACTCCTCAAAATCCTAGAAAATCCTACTTTGTTTTTATAGCAAAACACGCAACTTTGAAATGCAATTACAAGAGAACAATGCATTTCCGCAAATAATCTTCTGCACGTAAATTCCTAAGAAATCGCGGTCCATCGAGGGTAATTTTTTCGCGGTTTTTGGTGCTCAGGCCGCTCTTCTAGACTATTACCAAAAAAAAAAACTTGATAAAATTAACAAATATAATTGTTAAACAGTTCTCAACCACTACACTACTGCATTTACTACTTACTACGATTTATTGTTCCAATTACACTGGTCGGCATAATTATTTTGACAGATTTAAATGTTAATTGTACTCACATTTTGAACTTTTAATATAAACTTTTGGCACCTATAGAAAGAGCATTTCAATTCCGTTTAAATGACCCAAAGAAAAATTAGGACATTTTCCTTTTTTCTTCTTTTCAGATTCCAACAAAAGGAAAAAACCGCATACTCTATAGGGCATTGATTTTCGCAATGTCTTCGTCTTCGTATGACGGAAGAGACTTTCAAGTAATATACTTGAGAACGACAAAAATCGCGGCGGACATTAAATGGGTTAGGCCGATTTTGATCGCACTAATTTTTTTTTTAAAGAGGAAGACATGTGGAACAAATGCTTGGCGATAATTAGCGATAATGATTAAGGCAATGACTTTTTAAAACACGTTCCGAAAGTTCCGTGGCTGTATGATTTGGCGCATTTGCAAGACGTGCACTTGCATGTAGATTACGTCATGGATCTTGCATACGCCACCACTTTCGGACGAAAAAATGTTATTGAAACTACGACAAATTTGCTAAAAGAAAACTCATCTTCAGTGTCCGCCAAAAAAGACAAAGAGATTAACCAAGAACAGATCAAGACGCTTGCGGTAGTTGCGAAAAGATTTTTTGAAGTCTCTACGGAGGACGAATTCCGCCCACATTTCGCCACGAATGCGTACCTGGAGAGGACTGGAAAATTCTGGAAGAGGAGTTTAGCCAATGCAATACAGGAGACAGAAATTTCTAAGGGCCGGTTTCTCGAGTGCCGGCTAACATTTCTCGAACAGATAAAGTCCCTGCTAAGGCATTTTGGTTTTCTCGAGCATCAATGTGAGAACTAACTTTGACAGGGACTCGGAGTCCCTGTTAAGCGTTTTCGACTCGATAAAACGACAGCTGATTTCCCAAAGCCAAATAAGAAGAAGAAACGAAATCACAGCTGACTTTGCCTTTGAAATATACCCAAACAGCTGATAGAATAATCAAAGCACGCCATTTTTTGCGCTTTACAGCACATTCTGTGCGCTAACATCACTCTGTAATTGCTTCTCGATCAGATAAATTAAAGGCGTCGTGAAAACCGATTTGCTTTTACGATAAGTTTATCTGGTGATTATCTTTTTCAAACAGATAGCTATCAGGGACTTTAGCCGGCACTCGAGAAACCGGCCCTAAGTCTGCCCTGAAAGCGCAAGCTGAAGAGCTTTTCTCTAAAGCATTCATGACCTTTGCCCACATTTCCGGACGAATTGAAAATTGATCCGATCATCATCGCATAAAAGGTCCTTTTAAGGACCACCATCAATTTCAAGAGACTAAAAAATTTTCAAAATAATTTTTTTATAATTTTTGTGAACAGTGTGCGCTTGGCTTTCCATTTATTAACTTTTTGATCTTCCTTTAGATCTTCAACTTGGTGACTCTGGAACATATACCTGCACTGCATCTGGGGAACGAGGAGACTTCTGGGCAGCGCCACACTAACGGTGGGTTAAATAATTTAACCTTCTGAAAACTACCTTCTAATCACTAAAAACATCTGCTCTTTTAGGTCGAAAAAGCTTCTACATCCCTTCACCGGGCGGCTGATCCAAGCACCTATCCTGCTCCTCCGGGCACACCCAAAGTCCTGAATGACGTTGATGCTTCTGCAGAATCGTTTGTGGTGGGAATCCTTAAGAAGTACACCAGGGATCCCCGGAATCATCGCGGAAGAGCTCTAAGCAGGCTCAGGCATTTCCACCAACCAAAGGTAAGAATTCAGTTCAAGAATGCATCGTTATTTCCGAAAAATAATTATGAACAATACAATACAATACTTTCCTTTCATTGCAGCATTCTCCGCCTGGAGTTTCGCCGCAATACGCCGTCGCCTGTCCCCCAGAGAACGTGTACAGCAATCCGCTGTCGGCTACCAGATTACGCCCACCAGCCAGCATCCGCCGCAGCTGCCGCCCTACTTTGCCACTTTGCGGCGCGTTCACCAGTGCACCAGTTCCCGTTACAGTTCCCAACAGGCCACCCGATGCACCTCCTCCAGCCATCAGATCTACCAGTGCTCATCCGAGTGCTCGGATCACTCCGATCCGCGAGGGCGAACCGGCGCCCGTCAAATGACTGCTAAGAACAACACCTAAGGTGTTAAGAACTTGGTGTTAAAATACTATACTCTAGGATAACTTTTCTGAAAATGCATAGTAGTTGAATTTAAAAGTATCTTAGCTCTTAGATACAAATTTCAAAATTTAAAATGGTGCCAAGAGTCATTTTATTGGCAAACAGTGTAAAGTGTATTTCTATCCCGCGTGCTTCTTGCGCTCCGCCCAGTTAAAGTCCAGCCAATGAAAGGCGGCGAAGAATACCTCGTCCTCACTATTGACGCACAGCATGTCCTGGGCCAGCAGGCAGGCCACCTCGTTGGCATCCATCTCGAGGAACTCCTGGGAGGCCACCACGGGCAGGAAGGCCTTGCGCAAAGCGTTCAACTCCCAGCAGGTGCGGTCGCCGCGCCGCGAGAAGGTGCCCCAGTATTGCTCCATCAGGCTCCTCACTCCGAGGACCTGGCCGCCGCGAAGAAGGGTATCAGCTCGTTGCCTATGGGAAAGCCCTTGCCCTCGCCCAGCATCCATTCGTAGATGCGGACCAGCAGGGGCATGGGCACCTTTTCCGCGGGGAGCTGCAGAAAGGGACTCGAGCAGCCGCTGAAATTGCGGGCAAAGTAGGTGAACAGTAGGCGGTCCACGTGATAGAACCTCGACTCGATCTGGATCTCCAGGTCGTCGTGCCAGGAGATCTTGATCGCCTCCGATAGGACATCACAGTTGGCTAAGGAAAAGGGTGATTTTTTCGTTTATGGCTTGTAATACCATTTTATTAAATGATTTTTCAATCGTAATGTGGTCCCTACTGGGACATTCCCTTAATATTTAATAATTATACCCGTTACTCGTAGAGTAAAAGGGTATATTGTATTCGTGCAAAAGCTAGAAGGAAGCTTTTCCGACCCCATAAAGTATAAATATTCTTGATCAGGATCACTAGCCGAGTCGATCTAGCCATATCTGTCTGTCTGTATAAACGCTAAGATTTCGGAAACTATAAAAGAAGATTGGCATTTTGCATGCAGATTCTAGGAGTTCCTACGCAACGCAAGTTTTTTTTCAAAAAGGTGGCACGCCCACTCTAACGCCCACAATCGCTTATATACGATTTTAAAAATTTCGGAAAAGTATAAATGCAGTTTTGTTGTGTTTATCAATACCTATCGAAATGTAGAAGAAATTTTTGAAATCGGACCATTCGTTTAAAAGTTATGCCTTAAAAAGTTATGTTTTATTCTCCATCTCCCTCGCACTCCCTTTAGCTGAGTAACGGGTATCTGATAGTCGGGGCACCCGACTATAGCGTTCTCTCTTGTTTTTAAAAATATTTGTCATATTCTTTTCGATAGATAGATAAACTAAATAATTTTTCCATTCTATTTTGTGTTTTCATAATGTTTTTAAGTATGGCGAAAAATAGGTGAAACAGCAGGAATATAAACATAATTATTAAAACTAGCATCATTCTAAAGTTATATATTAATGATCTATTAAAATTGTTTTAAGTTATCCACTTAAAACTATGTAAATGTTAAGATGAGAGTTAATTAAACTTACCAAACTTGCGATCTGCTTTGTTACAGATGATCTCGGCACTAGATATATTCAGACCTCGATCGACTAGACTTTCCGGCTTCCAAACAACCTTAAAATCACGGGCGGTCAAAGCTTTGGTGACCCCGTCGGTGACTCCGTCGGTGACCCCATCGGGATTTTTCTCGGATTTCTCAATAGCAGTTGTGGCCTCTGGCTGAACATCCTCCGCTTTTTTCTCGCTTTTGGTCAGAATCTCCTCGATACTCAGGGTTTGGCCCGCAGTTCGAAGACGTCTTTGCCTCGAAATGGTTAAAATGTCCGCGAAGCGGAGACTTCTGCGATTCTTAATCAATACCGGTGGCGGAGGACATGGCGGTATATCGCCGCAGACCGATTTGACGGCCGCAGCGTCCTGAACATTGAGTTTGGAGATATTCGAAACGGGCGAGTTCAACTGGGGATCGGCGACCTTTAACAACTCCAGCGACACGGTGGGCGGTACATTCTGGTGGTTTATATATTGGTTCCACAACCAACTCGGTGTCAACAATTGGCTGGGATCCTCCAGCAGATTCGGTTTTTTCTCGACATTCTTCACCTCTTTGTCCTTTTTCTTTTTTGTCTCGATCCCATACATGATTTCTTTCGCAAAATAAAACAAATTATTGGACACAGTAAAATATTAGAAATGTACTAATCTAGTTGAGGAATGAAATGGAAATGAAAATGGAAGTGGAGTGGCATTCCAAGGCCAACTTTCATATCACTGTGGATTACCAGGAGAGTGTGCGAAGGCGACTTCTATTATACAGCCGCAGAATTGAAAATCTGCTGTGATCGTAATGAGAAATACACCAATCGAAAGGTATCGCAAAAACTTAAAGTGCATACCAAGACTTTAAGAAAATCAATTGGCTCTGGAGAAAGAGCGGTGAAAGCGAAAAAGTGAAAATGTCAATTTGAAGCTGTTAGGGCCTCTGGGGATAAGTGCCCCCTCGCATTATTTTAGTTGTGTTCCTATTGAAAATCCGCGGGGGTCATATGATAAAATCCAATGCTCCGTTCAAAAGTTATACCCAATACAAGGTTTTGGGGGACTGTTCAAAATGAAAATTCTGTTTGTCAGTTTGTTCCAAAACCTCGTTTTAAAGTCTTGAAAATGTTATTGGGTGTTAAACAAATCGATATAAGAAACTTTAGTTCTACCACTTTTGGAAAAACCCGCTAGTTTAGCGGGAAAACAGATATAACGAGCGAAATTTTGGAAGGCCGTAACTTATGTACTACTAAAGCTACAGACTTGCACTAGACCTCGTTTTAAATGTATTTTGAAATACTTTAAACGCCTTCTAAACGTAATATCTCTTATTACCCAAATTTTGGTGTATGGTGCGTTAAAGAAAGTCCGGTTCAAAATGTAGAAAAATTTGCGATAAGTTTAAAACCAACGGTTGAGCCATTTCGAAATGCCGATGAATACGGACTTTCAAAACGTGGTTTCGAGAGAAATGCACTTAAACATGCAACATGTAAAACACACAAAATTAAAAAAAGCCGTCTTGCGGTGTTCACTGTATCTCCGCCAAAAATTATCGGATTTCCATTCTGCTTTTACATTTCGTTTAAGAATAAAAAAAACCTGCCCCCTGGAAAGTTTTATTTTATTTTTTAACTTTAAATATTTTTTTTACCCGTTTAAAATCCAAACATATTTTTTTTGTAAGAAATTCTAGTTATACAAATTTTTGCGTAACTTTTAAAGTTTCTGTCCGATTCTCTTAAAACTTTATTTGTATATGTTAATCTACAAGAAAATTAAATAAAAACAAGAGAGAACGCTATAGTCGGGTTGGTGTCCCGACTATCTAATACCCGTCACTCAGCTAAAGGGAGTGCGAGCACTGTAGTCGGGTTGGTGTCCCGACTATCTAATAAACGTAACTCAGCTGAAGGGAGTGCGAGGGATATAAACACTTTGATCAGGCATAAGTTTTAAACGAATTGTCCGATTTAAAAAATTTCTTCTACATTTCGATAGGTATTGATAAACACAACAAAACTGCATTTTTACTTTTCCGAAATATTTAAATTTTTAAAATCGTTTATTAGCTATTGTGGGCGTTAGAGGGGGCGTGGCACCATTTTGAAACAAACTTGCGCTGTGTAGGAGCTCCTAGAATCTGCATGCAAAATGTCAATCTCCTAGCTTTTATAGTTTCCGAGATCTCAGCGTTCATACAGACAGACAGACAGACAGACGGACAGACGGACAGACGGACAGACGGACAGACGGACAGACGGACAGACAGACATGGCTAGATCGACTCGGCTAGTGATCCTGATCAAGAATATATATACTTTATAGGGTCGGAAACGCTTCCTTCTACCTGTTACATACTTTTGCACGAATATAATATACCCTTTTACTCTACGAGTAACGGGTATAATTAATTTTTTTTGGCAAGACCATGACTCCTCCTTAATAGACGTACATATCGAGGGGATTCCCTAAACTTTTGAATTGCTGAATTGTTGAAAATTCAACAGGAAATTTCAGCAATTAAGGGAACGAAATGGTTCCTCTAGAATTTTCAAACAGCTGTTACACTAGTTTACAAAATAATATTCTTGGTGTGCTCCCCAGCAATTGATGGCAAATTCTGTTAGTGTTGGACCCCTAGATCGCGAAAATAGCATTAATTTTTTTTTCGATGGCACAGTTTTTTTTTAAAGATTTTTTAAAGTTCGAAATGTTAAATTTCGGACTTTTTTCGAACTTCTTCTTATATCTCGGCAGATATCCACCCGATTGGGCCAGTTTTAGTTTTATTTTAAAGTCAATAGATCAAAGCTCAACTTTGCCATACAGATCAATATGATTGGATAAGTAATGGCAGCGTAGAAACTTGACAAAGATGAAAAATGTGTTTTTTGGTCGACTGTAAGTCGGCTGTATATATCGTAAAAACTCGAAATAAATCCGTTGAAAAATCATAATGGGTACAAACTTAAAGTTTACATCCTACCGAATAAAACATGCCGGATATGGCCCAAATCCAAGGAAAACTGGATTTATGGTGGATTTTTAAAGTTCGGATTTTTCCACTTTTTTCGATTGACAAAGTCCAAATTTAAGATTTATCATAGGCGGCGACATGTAAACAAAAATGAGTGGTGATGGCAGCCGGGTCAAAAAATAGCTAAATCAGATATTTAAAAGCTAGAAATTTATAAAAATGAATTTAATTTTTAAAAATTCTTTAAAAAATATTAAAATTCTTGCGTTATGACTGAGAGTATTTTTAATAAATAATATCCATCTGGACAATTCATTCTTAAAAAGTAGCTAACCTTAACTTTACAAAAGCATGCTCTTTTTAATAAGTACTGCCTTATCAAAAACGAAAAAAAGAGTACGTATTAGAGAAAAAAATAAGAAAATAATGAACAAGATAATGTCCAGATGGATATTACTTATTAAAAATACTCTCAGTCATAACGCAAGAATTTTAATATTTTTTAAAGAATTTTTAAAAATTAAATTCATTTTTATAAATTTCTAGCTTTTAAATATCTGATTTAGCTATTTTTTGACCCGGCTGCCATCACCACTCATTTTTGTTTACATGTCGCCGCCTATGATAAATCTTAAATTTGGACTTTGTCAATCGAAAAAAGTGGAAAAATCCGAACTTTAAAAATCCACCATAAATCCAGTTTTCCTTGGATTTGGGCCATATCCGGCATGTTTTATTCGGTAGGATGTAAACTTTAAGTTTGTACCCATTATGATTTTTCAACGGATTTATTTCGAGTTTTTACGATATATACAGCCGACTTACAGTCGACCAAAAAACACATTTTTCATCTTTGTCAAGTTTCTACGCTGCCATTACTTATCCAATCATATTGATCTGTATGGCAAAGTTGAGCTTTGATCTATTGACTTTAAAATAAAACTAAAACTGGCCCAATCGGGTGGATATCTGCCGAGATATAAGAAGAAGTTCGAAAAAAGTCCGAAATTTAACATTTCGAACTTTAAAAAATCTTTAAAAAAAAACTGTGCCATCGAAAAAAAAATTAATGCTATTTTCGCGATCTAGGGGTCAAACACTAACAGAATTTGCCATCAATTGCTGGGGAGCATTTTGGCTGTAAACTAGTGTTATTTGTTGAAAAGTGCCATGTAATTTTAAACACCTAAAATTGGATTGTTTATAGTTAGATACTGTTTAAAATTGTTAGCGAGGTAGGAATAACTATAAATAAGCTGTCTAACTTGATTTTAAGGTAAATATGGCGTCCCGGTGATACTAAAATCTGACAGAGTTGCCATGACTTTTAACAAAAAAGGTGACAGCTCTGGTTTTCAAAGACTCAAACAAATTTTTAACAGCCTCGAGGTTGGTGAATTGCTGAAATTTCTGAAACTTGATTTTGTATGGAACAGCTGATTAACAGCTGACCAAAATTCAATAATTCAGCAATTCAACAGTTTAGGGAATCCCCTCATCTATTTCAATCCAAATACAGCTACTTTCTAGCCGCTCCGACAACACCATCAAATATCTGTCACCACTGTGAGGGCGCTCGCTTGCGCGCCAAAAGCAATCGGCCGCTATCGAAACCAGCAGAGCAGTGTTGCCACCGGTGCCCCATCAGTGTTCCAGCGTGTCTGTGCCTCAAAAATTGCATAAAACGTTGGATAAACGACGCGACAGCCTGAAATTAGTAGAATTGCCACCGACTGGCGAGAACAAACCCGATAAACAACGGTGACAGCGAAGCCGAGAGTGGAGTGTAGTGCTCGAAATCGGGACCCTTTGGCAACCCAGCCAGTTGTTCTGCTCTTTTTTAGGCGGCCGCCGTCGCGTGAAGACTGAAGTGAAAATCGTGGTTCCCGCGACTCTCGTGTTTCGTTTCATTTGAACCAGACAGGACAAGATGGCAGCGGATCAGGCTCAGTTCCAGCAGCTCCTGGTGTCCCTGTTGTCCACGGACAACGATGTGCGCCAGCAGGCGGAGGTGAGTTCCACCTCGACAGGGTTGCGGGGAGGGGGGCCGGGGGATCGCACAAAACATTTTGCCATCGCCTCGAATTTTCGATGCGCAATTGCAATTTGCAGGTTTGTGCACATAGTACATGCCGGATTTCGATCTCTAAGATCGATCTATAAGATATTCCCGGCCGTATGGGCCTGCGAATCTTTGGGCCGAAATTTCCGACGAATCTGAATCATCGCACAAAACGTGTTTTCGCCCTCCGCTTTGCCCCGACATTCGCATGTGTGCGAGGGAGCGCGAGCGTCGGGCGACAGACGGTGCGAAGCAGGCAAAAGGCAGGCAAAATCGAATCGTATTGTACAATTTGCATGGCCGCCACATGATTTTCCACTGGAATAGTACCCCCGCAAACGGAAACAAAGAGCAGGTGCGAAATCCATGACACACGGTCTGGGAAATGCAATCTGTCGGTTGATAAGGCGCTCGGATTCCGTTGCTTCGTTCCGGCGCCACATGGCACCGCCCCGCCCCGCCCAGCACAGCCCACCAAACCCCACCCACTCGGCGACCTTGGCCAGATGGCAGGCATGGTACCGCTCGCTTCAATTACCTTGGAATACTAGGTTGCCAAAAGCATACGGTTCCTATACCGGGTTTTGTGCCATTATTAAAAATAACCCTATCCAAATCCGATATAATCAATGTTCCGAAAAAGACTCCAATCCATACGATGGACAGCTCTGGAACATGTCAATAATTGATTTTAAATAATTATTACTGTTCAATATTAATAATAATCAGATTCGTAGGGTAAACAATTCAAAGCAATGGAAATTATTTAAATTAATTTTTCACTAAATTTTATTAAACAAATAATATATATTTTATTAAACTATTTATTTTAAGAGCCAGGATAGATTTTCTATTGTTAAGCCCTATTTGCAAATACTAACCCTTAGGCCCGCTTTCTCGGCCGCATGTTATATTTAAAGTAAGCTCTAAACCCAGAAAAATTATGGGAATTCCAACCCTTAATTGGTTAAAATTATGACACAAATTGGTAAAAAAAAATATATAAATATAGCGAAAGAATAAATAAATATATGTATGCACGTTAAATTGCATTTTTATCTTATCGGTAGGTAACTACAGTAATATAGCTTTTGTAAACTAGCATTCTTTTTTACGGATACTGTCCCTTGAGTTAAATAAGTTCGATATTTTTAAAGTTCTCGTGTGTATTTAAAATCTTTCCAAAATATTTTATTTAAAATCGAAAGTTTTCCTCTACATTTTGATATAAACTACATTGACGCAATATATGTAAATTTTTGGATTTTCTCGTCCGTGTGTTAAATTTAAAGTAGGGATAAAACCTTAAATTGGATGGGAAATCTGAGTTTTAACTCTACTTTAAATTTAACAGGCGGACGAGAAAACGGCCCCTAAACTTTTGTCCGCATGTTTAATTTAAAATAGTCAGTCTGTAAACTCTTAATTCCCATATATTTACAAGGTTTAAACCCAACTTTAAATTTCACATGCGGGCGAAAAAACCTCAACACGTATTTTCTAGATAGACCACCTTATCAAACCCATACACCTTGTTGTTTTGTTTTCCTATTCCAGGAAGCTTACAACAACCTTCCAAGGGAGCTGAAGGTGACGCATCTACTGGGCAACATCCAAAATGGCCAGCAATCGGAGGAGGCGCGCCAGATGGCAGCCGTGCTGCTACGCCGTCTGTTCACCACCGAGTTCCTGGAGTTCTACAAAGAGGTTGGTCCAAACCCGCAACGAATCCCCGCTCTTACTAATATCCCCCGCTCTTAGATTCCTGCCGAGTCGCAGAACCAGCTGTTGCAGCAGATCCTCTTGGCCGTGCAGCAGGAGGTAACTCCTCAGCTGAGGCGCAAGATCTGCGAGGTGGTGGCCGAGGTGGCTAGAAATCTGATCGACGAGGACAGCAACAATCAGTGGCCGGACATCCTGCAGTTCCTCTTCCAGTGCGCCAACTCGCCCACACCCCAGCTGCAGGAATCGGCGCTGAGGATTTTCTCCAGTGTGCCTTCGATTTTTGGAAACCAAGAAGCCCAGTACATCGATCTGATCAAGCAGATGCTTGCCAAGAGCATGGATGCTGCTTCCGATCCAGAGGTCCGAGTTCAGGCTGTGCGAGCCGTAGGAGCTTTCATCCTCTACCACGACAAGGAGAAGGAGACGGCCATCTACAAGCACTTCGCCGATATGCTGCCCCGCATGATCCACATCACAGGGGAGACAATCGAGGCTCAGGACGACCAGAGCCTGCTGAAGCTCCTCATCGAGATGACCGAAAACTGCCCGAAGTTCCTGCGCCCCCAGCTGGAGTTTATTTTCGAGGTGTGCATGAAGGTGTTCAGCTCGCAGGACTTCGAGGACAGCTGGCGACACCTTGTCCTGGAGGTTATGGTCTCGCTTGCCGAGAACGCTCCTGCGATGGTACGCAAGCGGGCAGACAAGTACATTGTGGCTTTGATCCCACTGATTCTGCATATGATGACCGATTTGGATGAGGACGAGAACTGGTCCACTGCCGATGTGGTTGATGACGACGATCATAGTGACAACAACGTGATCGCCGAGTCGTCGCTGGATCGCCTCGCGTGCGGTTTGGGAGGAAAGGTTGTGCTCCCGCACGTAATGAATGCTCTGCCGGCTATGTTGGGCCATGCTGACTGGAAGCATCGCTTCGCCGCCCTTATGGCCATCTCGGCCATCGGTGAGGGTTGTCACAAGCAGATGGAGGCCATTCTGGATGAGGTCATGACTGGAGTCTTGAACTTCCTGAGGGATCCCCATCCCCGCGTTCGCTACGCCGCTTGCAACGCCATTGGACAAATGTCCACCGACTTTGCTCCGACCTTCGAGAAGAAGTTCCACAGCCAGGTGAGTTTTTGCCTCTAAACTCCTAGGAAACTTTTAGCAACTTTTAATTAAATTATAAATGTTCTGTTTTGTTATCTTTCCATATTTATTGCGTATTTTTAAAAATATTCCAAGTCATCACGTACGCCTAATTAACATTTAAAATTTTTAAAGTTTTGTTTACTTGGCGGCTTTTATTGGTTTTACCAAAATAGTTTCGATGCATTTCACTGGTTGAATTTACTGGAAATGTGTCTACACTCAGTCACGTTAAATGCGATATTTGCAAACAAACAAAATTAACATTGTTTAAACAAGATGTTACTAGTAAACAAACAGTCTGAAAACTGTTTTAAAATATTTATTTTTTCACAAAAGCTTTACTTGTTAATAATGCAATATTAAGATTAAACAAAGGGATTTTTTTAATTTTATATTGTTTAAATACGTTTTCCAGGTGATTCCCGGTTTGTTGTCCCTCTTGGATGACGTAGAGAATCCCCGAGTGCAAGCGCATGCCGGTGCTGCTCTGGTGAACTTCAGCGAGGACTGCCCGAAGAACATATTGACACGCTATCTTGACGGGATTATGACCAAGCTTGAGACCATACTGAACTCGAAGTTCAAGGAGCTCGTAGAGAAGGGAAACAAATTGGTTCTGGAGCAGGTGGTCACCACTATTGCTTCGGTTGCGGACACTTGCGAAGCAGAGTTCGTGGCCTACTACGATCGCCTTATGCCATGCCTTAAGTTCATCATCCAGAATGCTAACTCGGATGATCTTCGCATGCTACGAGGCAAGACCATCGAGTGCGTAAGCTTGATCGGATTGGCGGTGGGACGGGAGAAGTTCATTGGCGATGCCGGAGAGATCATGGATATGCTGTTGGTCAATCACACCGAGGGAGGAGAGTTGGCTGATGACGATCCGCAGACTTCGTATCTGATCACTGCCTGGGCCCGCATGTGCAAGATCCTTGGCAAGCAATTCGAGCAATATCTGCCCGTCGTTATGGGTCCCGTGATGCGAACGGCCACCATGAAGCCTGAGGTGGCGATGCTGGACAACGACGAGGTGGAGGATATCGAGGGCGATGTGGACTGGTCGTTCATTAATCTGGGGGAGCAGCAAAACTTCGCCATTCGCACTGCTGGCATGGATGACAAGGCTTCAGCCTGTGAGATGCTGGTGTGCTATGCCAGGGAACTGAAGGAGGGATTTGCCGAATACGCCGAGGAGGTGGTGCGCCAAATGTTGCCCATGCTTAAGTTCTACTTCCACGACGGTGTCCGCACAGCGGCTGCCGAGTCTTTGCCTTACCTTCTGGACTGCGCAAAGATCAAGGGTCCGCAGTATCTAGAGGGCATGTGGTTGTTCATCTGCCCGGAGCTGCTTAAGGTGATCAACACGGAACCGGAGCCGGATGTCCAGTCGGAGCTGCTCAACTCTTTGGCGAAATGCATTGAGACCCTGGGACCCAATTGCCTTAACGAGGATGCCATGAAGCAGGTTTTGGAGATTATCAACAAGTATGTTGTAGAGCATTTTGAACGGGCTGATAAGCGTTTGGCGGCCCGCAACGAGGAGGACTACGACGACGGCGTGGAGGAGGATCTGGCCGAGCAGGACGATACTGATGTCTACATCCTTTCCAAAATCGTGGATATCACACATGCCCTCTTCCAGACGAACAAGGCTCAGTTCTTGCCCGCCTTTGAACAGGTGGCTCCGCACTTTGTCAAGCTACTGGAGCCCAGCCGTCCTGTGGCCGATCGCCAGTGGGGCGTGTGCGTGTTCGATGATTTGATCGGTAGGTTCTTCAATGTTTTTTACTTGAGGATGTTGATTCTTGTAAATTATATAAGACTTTTTTGCCTTACGCCTAGACGCTATAGAATCTGAAAAGATTTTATCTGCACATTACTAAAACGAAACTGGAAACATTCTTTGTTTCTGTTTCTTCAACAGTTAAAAGTTCCATTTAAGTTGAACTTTCTGTATATTGACCATAAAATCGAAAATTTGGTACTTTGACCAAGATTTTCTCATCCGTTTTATTTGTTATTCCCCAATTAATTATATTCAAACAATGAGAGATCCCAGCTGTATACTAACGAACTTTTTCTCAATTTTATTTGCAGAATTTTGTGGCCCTGCTTGTGCTCCCTACCAGCACATCTTTACGCCTGCCCTGCTGCAGTACGTGGGCGATAAATCCCCAGAGGTGCGTCAGGCTGCTGCCTACGGATGCGGAGTGCTCGGCCAGTTCGGCGGCGAGCAGTTCGCTGTCACGTGCGCTCAGATCATTCCACTGCTGGTTCAGGTCATCAACGACCCCAAGTCCCGCGAAATCGAGAACATCAATGCGACAGAGAACGCGATCTCGGCGTTTGCCAAGATCCTGATGTACAACAAGTCGGCGTTGACCAACGTGGACGAACTCATCGCTGTATGGTTCTCTTGGCTGCCGGTTTCCGAGGACCCAGAGGAGGCCACCCACATCTATGGCTACCTGTGCGACCTTATCGAGGGCAACCACCCGGTAATCCTTGGGGCCAACAACTGCAATCTGCCGCGCCTTGTGTCCATCATCGCTGAAGCCTTCTGCACCAAGGTGATAGAGGCGAAGAGCGCGAACGGATCTCGCATGCTCACTATTGTCAAGCAGGTGGAATCCAATCCGGACGTGATGGCCGCCTGTGCTAGCACTCTCAGCCCAGAACAGCAGCAGGCCCTGCAGGACGCCTACCGGGAGTTGGCGAACGTTCCAACCGCCTAAGGGATCGGAAACACACCTTGCTCCAGACCCAATCCAGTCCTGGCGACCTTGGCAAGGAGGGAAGGATGGAAGCTCCAGCTACTCGTTATCATTATTTTTCATCTGACCGAAATTGTCGTCGCAAATGCATTATAAACTATACGTTTAAAACATACATACACGCATATTTACATTTATGTGTACGATAGAGTTATCCAGGTATATAATTCTATATATATTGTGATTTCAATCAAAAAATCTTCTCCCGAAGACAAAAGTCTGCGCCTCGTTAGAATTTGACATGTTGTATGGATCGGATCCCAAGGCCATCGCAATCACACACAAATTCCAATAGATTATTTTCGTTACTCAATTTTTCATATGTTTTACATATGTGTGTATATTCGGCCCACACGGCCGCCTCCTCTCCCTGCAACCAAAAAAAAACACAGGATGTGAACGTTGTCCGAATCAAACGAAATGTAATTTTGTGCATTCAAACAGGATCCACAAAAATATTTAATGGAATAACATCTATTGTATTTTAAAAATGATAAAAAGAACGAAATAAATAACACGTAAAACGACATTATAATTGGAATATAGACTGGGTTTATTAATTGCTTTCGCAGTTGTCTCTTTTAATGTTCTTTAAGACGGAAGTATACATACAAATATTAATTTGTGCATAACTTTATAAATATCACGTCCTCTTTTATGTGCTTATCGGTCATGAATTCATCATTATCATTTATTACTTTCAACGATGTGACTGGAATACAATAATTTGGCCTTCTTTGTATTAATTTATTAAAATCAATACTTTTCTCCGCCTTAATTAATTAAAAATTTAGGCGCTAATTATTCTGAAGGTTAATTATAATAAAATCACTGTAGGTGTTTGCTTTGCTTCACTTCATGCCAATAGGTTTAACGCTGTGCACAATTTAATATTATTTTTTTTCTCTTTAATCAGTTGAGAAACAATTTAATATGTGAGGCTTTAGACGTCCGATCAAGTTTTAAAATTTGAATTAATAGCTATTGGAAAAGTTATTAATGGATAGCTTTTAAACTGATCTTATTAACAGTACTAATACAGGCGGTGGCTATATCGACTAGTCTAGTGTTGGGGTTTATAGGGTCTTCTCTTTATTTGCTAGTTACGTAACAAAAAAGGGAATACCCTCTGCAAGGATATAAAAACTAAAAAGTAACGGAAAAACTCTATTAAATTCAAACAGAATTTCCAAAATAAAGTGGCAACTCTCTGTCGAAGAACAAGAGCAACAATCGTAAACGTGCAAAGGTCTCCTAAACAGCTGATACGATTCGCGAGGAAAAATAAGCCAAGCAAAACAAAAATGCGAAAATCTCAGAACATTCCACTGCTCGAATAGGAAAACCTATTCTGATAACTTATAAACGAATTTAAGTTACGGTAATAATCGATATACATGTTTACTTGAAGGCAAACTGGAAGTCCGATTAAAAAAGTACTTTGCAGTTGCCAAACGAAATCAATGACGAAATATTGTATTAGATGTGAGCGCCCATTGTGTTGCTAACTTAGTGATGACTTAGTGGGCAAAGTGCACCCTGATCTAAATTATTGGCACCGACCTTCGCAGCGAATCTCATTCAGATTAAACCCAAAGGTGAGTGCAACAGGTGGGCGGGAAAAATCCGCTTGGAAGGCAGGAAAGCGGAAGCAATTTCGTTGGCTACAATTTAATTTCGGCAGCTGCCTGACTCAATTTCGAAGTGAGAAAAAAAGAGGCTATTTGTTGACCAATTTCATGACGCATTTCGCCTACAAAGGCTGCCCTTTTAGTCTTATTTGGTCGCCTGCTACGTTAAGATGAATCTCTGCCATCAAGTGGGTTTTTTTAATAATCTAGAAAATTCTAAAGGTTTATACCATTTACAAATTCCGTAAAGTTACTCCAAAACTCTTTCTGCATATCTATTTTGGAGTTTTATTTTGTAAATATATTGAAATTATCACCTTTAAAAAATAGTCCCCCAAGTGGGTTTCATTTAATATCTAGATTCTAGAATATTATCAATGCTTACAAGTTATTGTAAAACTCTTCTTTAACATATGTATATATTTTAGAGAACTGTATTTTAAATATATTAAAATTACCACCGTTAAAAAATAGTCGCCCAAGTGGCTTTCATTATTATCTAGAAAATGATCAATTCCGAAAAGTTATGTAAAACTCTTATTTCGGCATTTATGTATGTATATTTTTATAGAACTCATTTTAGTATAAAGAAAATTATACCTCACCCGTTAAAATATTAAAACAGTCATTACAACTTAATAGGGTATAAGCATTTTTTACGTTTCTTGCTTAGTAATTCAAGTCTATCGTTTCCTTTATCTTCCTTAGATATTAAACGCAGTTACGGCGGAGGAGAGCGAATTCCTGAAGGCCTCACGCGCAGCGTGAAAACAACGTAAGAAGCCAGCCATGACTCAGGGGTGGAGCTGGCCCTTAACCATGAGGAGTATAGCTGAATCCCAGGAGAGGCCATTGAGGCCTACGAGCTCGCCCTGAAAATGATGGAGGACACTTTCGCGTATTCCAGTGGGTCTTCCCGACGAGATAGAAGCCGTGCAGACCGAGTGGAACGATGCCTGTGCGTTGATCCAAAAACTGAAGAGCGCCAAAACGGAAGTCACCTACCGTCTAAAAGAGTTTTGCGATCCCAGAACCAACCAATTGACGATGAAGCCCCGGAGGCCGTAGAGGAGAGTGCCAAACCGAAGTGGACGCAAAAGGCCATTTCTGGCGGAGAACCCCTCCACGCATTATGATATTTCCAATCCGAGTAAAGACTAGGAACTACTGGGGAACTAGCTGACGGGTTGAGGAAGCTTTTTAGCTGTTCCGGACTCCCCATGCCTTGCTGGATGAGCTTTTCCGCGCCCAGGTGAAAATGTACCGCATTGAAGCGAGTGGAACTGTTACTTCCATAAGTGGATCGTCCACCATGTCGCTGGTGATGTGCACCGTGGGTGGCGGCGAATGGCAGTACCTCAGTGGCATTTACTTCATCCAGCCGTTGTAGCGCCGAATAGGAGATCGGAATGATTTGGCTGTACCCTCTGGTTCCCTCGAGTCACCAGCTGCCATCGCACTAGAGTATGCGCCGGAGCCTTCATCTTTCCGGACATGGAGTGCCAGATGACAGGGAACGCCATTGGTTTAATGCTGACCAAGGATGGCCAGCCTCTCGTTGGGTCTGATGAAGAACACCGCAGACCTGCCGGCAGTTCGCTGGCGCCTGGGTTCCTTAGAGGCTGTCCTCGCTGGCACTGTGGAGCAGTTGAAATCCCCGACCTCCCAAGACGTGCTGGCTTCGCTTCAGATTCCGCTTCCGGTTCGGAGCAGGTGTCCAGACACATTGCAGAGTGCGGCCGATTTCCATAGCTCGAAATCTGGTAAAGGGCGCCGAAGAAGACAGGAGGCCTCATATGCTCAGAAGTACGCCGTACCTCATTTCCAAAATGACGCCCGCCCTCGGCCGAGGCCCCGCTCAGGTGCCCAGCTCTCATGCAGACTTCCGGTGGGTTAAAAGTTAACAAAATTTATTAATAATATCTCATCTTTACCTCTTATTTTCCCTGCAGTTGAAGTGGCTCAGAAAGTGACGCATGCCGCGGCCGGGATACGACAGGCTGGATAGCGAAAAGGTGGTACTGCCTCCCAATGGCAGTGGGTCGCTACCTGGCTCCGCACATCCAGGAGCAGGGATCCAGGAGTTACTGCAGAAGGGATTCTGCTACGAAAGCAGCGAGGCGAACAGCACCTGGAGGAGCGGGCTATGCAGCAGGAGCCGTGGGTGTCAGCACGGTATTCGATGGCCTCGAAACATCGGCCAAGATCTGGATTTTGGCCTCGGCCAAAATTCGGTCAAGATAATTGAACACAAGTGAGTGAAAACATATATTTTTTGAATTTTTTGAGGTATTGTCTAAATTATAATTTGTAAATTTATTAGAAACATTATTTTTAAAAAAATTTGTTGGTTTTGCAAAAAAAAACTTAGTAACATCCATTAAAACAAACTTTAGTTTTATTAGTTATTTGTAAATTTACATTTAATAGGATCAATTACGTCAAATGTGTGAATTTTCTGCTCTCTCAGAAAAATTTTGTTTTTCAATAGATAATCATTATTTGATGTTTACAAATTACCAGTTGCTTTTAAGCGGGATATATAAAGTATAAAGTACATGCATATGTATATTTTTAATAATAGGCACTAGCCGAGTCTATTTGTGCTTGTGTCTGTCTGTCCATCTGTCGTGTGTATGAGGTACAAAAGCTAGGTAATGTTCTGCCTCAGAAATAAAGGATCGTTTACTAATTAAAATGTCTAAACTTTCCTATGACTGTTTATGTACTTTCAGATATGGTCAACCGGCAAGGAAATCTGGCCAGTGGAACTTTTTGACGGTAGGGCAACTGGCGTTTTCATTGGTCAACAGAACGTGAACTATTTTCCAAAAGGCGTGCCAAGAAAATGGTCAAACGCACCGGAGAAATGATACGTGGATTGGCAGCTACAAACGAGACTTACCGCAAATCGGAATCTCATTACATAAATACCGGTGCACTCTATCCGGATCTGCGGGCTAGAAGGTTGGTGCCACCACCAAGAATATTATTAATACATTGTAATCGTTGATATTGATATACTGATATTATATTTATGAGCTTTTTTATTAAAGATCCTCAAAAGAATAAAATATATAATATAAAATATATATATATTGTTAACCAGTCTGGTTTATTTAATGAACTTTGCAGATGATTTTAAAGCGCCTTTACAACTCCAGGCGATATATTGAGAAATAGCCAAATTGGGAGCACTGATGGCGTGCAGTAAGAACCTTTGTAGGTGGCGCTTTGGCTGTATGGCTATTTGCAGAACTGTTGCGCCTCTGCCGCTATCTGCCAATGTAGAAAACGTTGTCAACATTGCTGTTGAAAAACCATAAAAATCTAACATTTAAGGGCACTAGTGTGGAAGGGAAACTGGTTTAGGGAAACAGGCGCCCTCTGCAGGAACATTTGAGCTGACAGGCTGTAATAACAAATCGATGACACCTTTTGGCAACGTCACATTTATTTTGAATAAAATTAAATCTGGCTATAAGCTGTTTTAATTATTGGGAAAATATAAAACATTTAATTTTATTTTAAAAAAGAATAACAAAAATAAAACATCGATATATCGATATATTGTTATTTTGATATATTTTTGACATCCCTAGTCGTGATGGCGGGCAGAGCAACTGCCTCTTATGGTTTCTTACTCTGTGCATTCGTTTTTCATCTCTCGGCCGCGATTAATCAATTCAGTGGTGAGTGAAACATAGTACGAACTCAGCATAGCGCATTACCTGGCGCTTTTCGCGAGTCCGGCCCTTGGCACGGTAAATAACTTGTGCTGGTCCCAGAGTCTTGAATTTTAGTTTGCGAACCAAGCACCGCGTTTTAAGTTCAACTACGCTGGAAGTGGTGTTGATTGAAAATCGCACCTGTGCTGTGAAGAGTTATGAATTCAGTCGCGGTCTAATTATCGCTTGTGTGTGTGGGTGAGGGTGTCTGTTTGTGTGTGCGAGTGAGTTAGTGCCGTTTTATTTTCGTTTCTGTCAGGAAATTGACGGAAAATTAATATTGTTCTTCCATTTAAGTTGTTGCACTTACGACACAAAAAGTTTTCTCTCTTAAAAATACCAGTTAAACAACTACCTATGCAACAGCTTGTACCGTAAACAGCCAACAAAACAAAAACAGCAACAACAGTTCTAACAACGATTTTATTGTTTGTTTCCGTTTTTATTTTTACTCGCGTTTGTACCGGGTGTGTGTGGGTGTAGTGCTGTGTGTGTGTGTACGTGTTGCTCGTCTGAGTGAAGGCTGTGTTTTTTGTTTGTGTTCCCGAAAGCAGCTCCGAACAACAACATCATCAATTGGACTCTGGTGACTATCCTATGATTTGCCAAAATTGTTTTTTAACTTTTATAGCTATGCAACCGCAATAATAATTCAATAAGGAAAAGCAACGCCAATGCTCTTTGATCGAACCTCGTTGGTTGGTGAGTATTCATTATAGAAAAACTAATGAGAAAAGCCAAAAAATGTAAGATTATATAAAGTGGACTTAAATTAAATGATGTATTTTAAATTAACTTAATATTTTGGTTTAAAATTATGTTCATTAACAGTGCAATTATTTATTGTGAAAATTATTGAAAACTTAAAAATGTTCGATTATACTGATTTGAATGAACTTAAATAAAATTGTAAAACCTATAAATACAGAATTATTCGGAACTGTAGGTCTGAAAATAATTTTTATAGATGCCTTAAAAATAAATACCCTCAAATTGTTTTCTCAGGTGAGGTAAGCCAACCCATGCGTTTTAAATTTATTTCATTAATTTGCTAAAAATAAAAAACACCTCCACTCTGTGAACAAAAAGCCAACGCTTACATTTTCTGTCACATCCATTGTTCGGTGTATTTCATCAGTAGTCTACAAAAATTTTTTTTCATTGCAAAAATTATTTTTCGTGAAAAAATATTTAAAAAATATATAATTATTCACATATGAAATGACATACACCAAAAATTTGTTTCAATAACCCATTATTTTTTCATTTCAAAAAACTTGTTTTCCGCTGTTAGCCGATTTTTTGGCCTTTTTTTTCCACAATGTGACGTGGTCCATTTGGTAGTATCATTACATTGGCAACTATTAAAGTAAAATTTTCACAAAACTAAAATTGTTGTTTGCATTGTATGCTTACTTTTTCGTGGTCTTTCCTTCCTTCCTTCATTTGCTTTCAAGCTTTGTTATGGCAGCATGCATCTGCTTCACATTAACTAGGCTGAAAGCTCCCCTCCAGCATGTTCTGACTGAAGGTAAATAGACACAAAGGCACCAGTGACATACAAACAAATTTTGGCGGGGGGGGGGGGGGGGGGGGGGGGGGGGGGGGGGGGGGGGGGGGGGGGGGGGGGGGGGGGGGCTTGGAACCACCCGATCCCCGCATCTCACCATTGTAGATTTCACGTACTAATGTTTCCCGACTATTGTATTTCCAAAAACCTTTCACACCACCCGACAGCACCTACTAAAAACACATTCAATTCCCCCCCCCCCCCCCAAACACCACTTTTTGGCTTAAAAATTTCCCCTTAGGCGCGCATTAGAGCGTCTAGTCATTTATTTGATATCATACATAATCGTCATCACCTGAGCTACAGGTTTTTAGCTAATAAGGCGATGGCAAGAGACGAAAGAAAAATTGCTAAATTATAATCGAAGAAAAATCCATCATTGGAAAGTTGATTTGATTGCATTCGCGGAATGCAGTTGCCAGGGTTGCCTAGTTGTGCGACAAGGCGACGCATTTTTCGCTAGCCGTGCACTTGGCTAATATTTCAGGCTTCATGCTTCATTTGCGTTTCGAGCGGCCCAAGTCAACTTTCGGAACAAATCCGCCAGCAAGGGCGATTGGATTCGATTGGATCGGTCGGATGGGATGGTGTGGTATGGTATAGTGTGGATTGAATTGAATGTGATGGGATGGAGAAAGGCATTCGAAAGGGCTGAATTGAATTAAATACTCGTATATACCCGTCAACAGTCTCTAAGCTCAGTTATGTGAAGTTCTAGCTTCGATTTTAGCTTTCCGTTTTCGATGATTTAGAATTTATTTTGTAAATATTTTGAAATATATTATATTTGAGGAATTAAATAAATATGTGAGCAATACTTAAAATCTAGCATTGCTGTCTTCAAAGTTCCCAGCTTTTGAAGATTTCCCGTAAAGGTCTCGAAATTATTGTTATGATATTATACACTTCTTAGCTCGAGTTAAAGATAACATTTTGCTAAGTGCAGGGAAGTGGTTTTCTTTCAGTTTACCACCCACCAAAAAAAGTAATAAATCGCTCCGGGTGACAGTGGTACTAGTTGGCAACGTTTTGCTTGCCATTGGCGGAGCGAGCGGAAAATGTTGCGTGGGAGCCGAGACGTGCGGGGACATTACACAATTATCCGGCTTGTTTCCCCAAGAAAATGAAATTTTTCAGCCCGCTCACATGAAGAGTAATTCCTTCCCACCCTACTCACCCCCACTACACAAAAAAAATTTTTAAAAAGCGAAATATGATAATGAAAAATTACAAATGCTTTTAATGTTTTTTTTTTGTATTTCGGTCCGTCTCCATTTACTCTTAAAAGAAAATTAATGTTACACAAATAACGTAGATTTATACGATATTTTATTATTTAAACATTAGAAAATATAATTTCCATAATTACAATTTCTTTAAAGTCGTTATAAATTGTAGCCAACACAACACTACAAATATTTTAAAGACAATTATAATTCATGAACTTAAGAAAAGTATTATTTTTGTAGAATTAGCACTTTCCTCTTTTCTTGACGTTGGTTATTTTCCAAACCGTCTGTTTTTCGCCGTGTCTTTCCGCTACTGCTGTTTTGTTTATGCTTTTCCCATCTTATTGTTTTTGCGCGCCTCGTGCGTCAATTTATGTGAGTTCAGTTCGCCTGCAAGACGGAAGAGCTTCTTAATGATACAAATAATAGTAGCTGTAGCGGCAGCTGGAAAAACTGAGGAAAAAGGGTGTCCAGCCGCTTTTTGCATTTTCCTTCATACCTAGCTGCCGTGGAAAATTGGCGCCGCCGCAACTGCCCCGTCACCGTCGCTGCTCAAAACTTGTTTGCCGCATAATTTCCAAAGTTGCAATTTTCATTTTTTATGGCCATTTGTGCAGAGTTGTTTTTTGTCTGTTTTTATTTTGTTACTTTTCAGTTGAAAGTGTTTGCAGTGCCTGTTGGGGCACATTTGGAGTTGCCCGGTTTGGTTTTTTTTGCCTGGCTCATTTTGTTTGCCGTTGAGGTAATCAGAA
>JBAMCJ010005011.1:0-197107 GCA_037075205.1 Drosophila prostipennis | reverse complement strand
CAGGTTCCATATCAGAATCTACCGGCAATGCTAAGCTAAATGACGACTTCTTTGAGCTCAACGCAGCAACAGAGATGTTTGGTACCAACGTTAGTATGATTAAAAATTCTACACTGCTCCGTCCGCCAGATGTCTTAAATCCTCCTGAAGAAGAAATGGCAGAATTAAGCATATACTACAAGACAACACCACTGACGCCGAAGCAGTCACATCATTCCTGGTCGCAGTCTGATTTAGAACCACCGTCGCGTGACCACTATGTCCACCCCAAGTCCAACGGCGATCACTCTATGTTGAACGATACATTGGCCGACGCAAATAGAAACCCGTTCAACATAGAACTCATCAGCTCGCTACTCGAATCAATAGACTTCTCCATGTACATCGAGAAGCTACCCCACTGTCACTTGGTGGGTCACGTCAAGCGACTTCATCCTAACACCCAGCTTGCGGTCCACAATGAAAAGTTCGAGGTGTCTAAGATGATAGGCAAGGGAGCTTACGGGTCGGTATATGTAGGGCAACATCTCGAATCTGGGAAGAAGGTGGCTCTTAAGCAGGAACGACCAACCAACTATTGGGAGTTTTACATATGTCTGGAGATTCACAGCCGGTTAACAAGTGAGCAAATGGTAAGCCTATGATAATAACACAGTCTACTACTTATTTATTTTGACTTCAGGAAACATAGGGAACATAAATTTGTGTTGTTTCATAAATCGGTATGATTCCTTTAACTCAGAGTAGAACTCGGACGTAAATATAAAATTTGTTTCAATTTTTGTGTATTATACCCGGTACTCCTTGAGTAAAAGTGACAATTGTATTCGGGGAAATTTATGTAACAGGTTAAAGGTTGATCAGGATAACAAGGTATCGGAAACTATAAGAGCTTGAATGTGAATGTGCTACGCTTACTCTAACGCCCACAATCGTTTACGTCGCTAAAGTCTTCCTGGCGGCCACATTTTTAAAGTTTTTGTAAAAGTGTAAAAAATTTTACCATTCATTAAAATTATGAGCGATCAAAGTTGTTCCCGATAGATGGCGCTAGTTCGAAATATCTGAATCTGTTGCTCTGGCAAATCACATTTTTATACCCGTTACTCGTAGAGTAAAAGGGTATATTGTATTCGTGCAAAAGTATGTAACAGGGAGAAGGAAGCGTTTCCGACCCTATAAAGTATATATATTCTTGGTCAGGGTCACTAGCCGAGTAGATATAGCCATGTCCGTCTGTCCGCCTGTCCGTCTGTCTGTCCGTCCGTATGAACGCTGAGATCTCGGAAACTATACAAGCTAGAAGATTGACATTTTGCATGAAGATTCTTGGAGTTCCTACGCAGCGCAAGTTTATTTCAAGAAGGTGCCACGCCCCCTCTAACGCTCACAATAGCTAATATACGATTTTAAAAATTTAAATATTTTGGAAAAGTAAAAATGCAGTTTTGTTATGTTTATTAATACCTATCGAAATTTAGAAGAAATTTTAAGAATCGGACCATTCGTTAAAAAGTTATTGCAAAGTTTATATCTCCATCTCCCTCGCACTCCCTTTAGCCGAGTGACGGGTTTTAGATAGTCGGGACACCAACCCGACTATAGCGTTCTCTCTTGTTATACTTGCGGAGGGTATTATGATTTTAGTCAGAAGTTTGCAATGCAGTGAAGGACGCGTTTCCGAACCAATAATGTATATATATTCTTGATCAGCATCACTAGACGAGTCGATCTATTATATTGTAGGTAGTATATAAGTATCGGAACTGGAACTAGAGGGGAATGTTTGATTGTTAGGTAGTATTAATTGTAAGCTATTAACTATTATCATGAATCAAAGCAAATGAAACATTTTTACAGATTCCAGCCTACGCACATATTGATTATGCCCTGGTGGGCAACAATTCCAGCGTTTACATCTCGGAATTTTCAGACTATGGTTCACTTATCGGTGTGTGCAACAAGATAAAGAGTGTCACAAACAGGAATCTAGACGAGTATGTTGTAATGCATTTAAGCTGTCAGATGCTTGACATTGTGGATCATCTGCACGCCATGGGTATCATTCATGCCGACATAAAGCCGGATAACTTCCTGCTAATGAGGCCGTAAGCACATCCAGCCAACTACTACGTCACTTTGAGGATATATTTCATTTATTCCTTCTATTTTAGATTATGTTCTGATCCAAACGATGTGAGTCTACAGTTAATTGACTTCGGTGTTTCTATAGACACAAAGCTCTTTCCGAACAATCAAACATTTAATTATGTCCATCACGATGATCTGTTCAAGTGCATTGAGATGCGAACCCAGCGTCCGTGGACTTACCAGCTGGATCTATTTGGTCTGGTAAGCGTCATGCATGTACTCCTATTTGGACGCTATATGGAAGTGGCTCAACGATCTCCGAGTACCGTGTGGATGCCCAAGACAACCGTGCCACGGTACTTTCAGCGGCAAATGTGGGAGAACATGTTCCGAACACTGCTTAATATTAGAGACTGCCGCACAATGCCCAATCTGCAGCAATTACGTACGCAGCTCAAGTATGCGCTGGCTGAGAAAGAAAAATATGTCGGCGAGGCCATCAGCAAGTTCAATACGATACTACAACCATAGCTTTTTTAATGTATTTTTCCTGAATCAGTTTTTCTTATGCATATTTTAAAATAGTAATTTAAGTTGAAGTGTTTTCCTAATAACGACTTTATTTATCTCTTGAACAAATATACCTACATATAAGAAAGGAATGCTTGATTTGGTTCCACTATAGTTCTAAGGAAAAGAGATCGCATATCACTTTCGTTTTTATTGTACATCGGCATTTAAAACAAGAGAGAACGCTACCCGTCTCCTTCACTGCGTTGCAAACATCTGACTGAAATTATAATACCCCTGCAAGGGTATAAAAATATATGTATTTTCCAAATTCAGATCCCATTGGTTAGTTGGAGCCTTTGGAGGAGATGCGGAGATGCGTGAAAAATCTCCATGCGCGAAAAGGCATGAAAGGTACATACAAGTGTAAAATTTAATGTAAAGTTTTAATTTACAAAAAATTATGTAGTAAAATGAATTGAAAAGAAATAAACCTAATTATAAAGGCGTGGCACCTTTTTGAAACAAACTTGGGCTGCGTAGGAACTCATAGAATCTGCATGCAAAATTTCAATCTTCTAGCTTTTATAGTTTTCGAGATCTTAGCGATCACACAGACGGACAGACAAACTGACATGGCTAGATCGACTCGGCTAGTGATCCTGATCAAGAATATATATACTTTATAGGGTCGGAAAAGCTTCCTTCTACCTGTTACATACTTTCATACTCCACGAGTAACGGGTATAATAATCCATGCCTAGAAGTTCCTGAAGCTCATGCGTGGCTAAAAGTTTATTGCGAACCGTGGAATTTAGTCTAAGAAAATTGGACAAAGTGCTTCTACATTCGCAGAGATGAAATTTTGTGCACCGAAGGCAGGAACGAAAACATAATTTCCATTTTAAAAAATTGGAAGCTAATTTCCCATTTCTTGGGATACACCTTGATAAGTAATACAAATAAAATAATATACATACGTAGATATTTTAAATTTGTACACCCTACAATTTCTCTGCCGCTGCGCTGCTAGCGTTTCGACCCTGGAAGCATTTTCTATCGCGGAAGTCACTACTTAGTGACGTCTAGAAGATGAAAACGATCGTCCGCGATATCGCATTCGGATCGCCGAAGTCACCCCCGTCGGCAAGAAATGTTCCACTACGGCGAAGCAACAGCAATAAATAAATATCTTCTGTTTTTGTCTAAACCATTTTTTTGATTTTCCTTATATTTTCGGAAAAAACAGCAATAAAACGTTGACATTTTTTCCCGTTATCAGAACCGAAAAACACGTCGCTATGGTAAGTTTAAACGAAATCGGTATTTGGAGCTAAACGGAAGTTTATCCAGGGCCGCTTTCTCGAGTCCCTGTTAAACTCCCTGAAACCTATCTGTTCGTAAAAGATAAAGAACAGATAAACTTATCGTAAAAGCAAATCCGTTTTTCCGATTCCTTTAATTTATCTGAACGAGCAACAATTACAGAGTGCTGTTCAGCCTAGTACTCAGTACGACGAAAACTGCTAGCTAACCATTGGAGTAAGCGAGAGGCAAATAGGTAGCTAAGGCCTTTAGCTGCGACTTTTTTCCATCGCGGTACTCAGTTGAGCTAAGGAAATGGTAAGGAAATACCAAAAAAATACTAAATTTAGCGGATGAATTCCGATGAACGCCTTTAGCCGCGGCCCAAAGAATAGAAAATTTAATCTGTGGCTGTGTTTGTGCAGAAGCGGTGTGCCAATAACAAGTTATAAATGGAAAGAAAACCCCAAAAACCAATGGAAAACTGCTTGTAGGAGTTGCGGCAATACATATCGCCATGCCATCAGCAAATTTAAATCTTGCAACCCAGGTCGGCTCAACATTTTGTAATATTTTAAAATTGGCGCCAGTTGATTTTGGCTGTTTGTCAACAAACCCAGTAAGACCATGCTACATGCATTGCGGATGAACTCCAAAAACTTCGGCCACACTAAAAGATTAATATTTTTCGACTAGTAAAACTCTTAGCCGAACTGAGTACTAGGCTTAAGCGAGAGACAAATAGTTAGCTAACGCCTTTAGCTGGGACTTTTTCCAACCGCGGTACTCAGTTGAGCTAAAAAAAATGGTAATGAAATACCAAAATAATACCAGACTTAGCGGATGAATTCCGATGAACGCCTTAAGGGGCTGTCCATATATTACGTAATCACCATTTTGGCGATATTTGACCCCCCCCCCCCCCCATGTAATCAATTCTTCATACAAAAAAAAAATTGTTTTGCACTAGAGTAATCATTTGGTTGACCCCTCCCCCCCCTAGGTGATTACGTAATATATGGACAGCCCCTAAGGGCTAGTACTCAACCTAACAAAAACTTGCCCAAAAAAAAATACCATTTTCAGTCCATTATTTCTTGAAGGTCTAGTGTTGATTTGGTAATATCCGTGCGTTATTTTTCGGTCACACTGGCTCAAAAACATAAACAAATGTTAAACTCAAATTTTTAACTTATATTATACTGGCGAAATCAAATGTATAATCCATTGTTACAGTACTCGATAGTCATTGTAATTAGTCTTCTGCCTTTGAGAGTGTATTTAAGCGATTTTCGTTAAGGATTTAACTAGGTTGTTATCGGAATCGATCGATAGCTCAAGAAATGAATTATTTTTTGAGTAATATTTTAGTATTTTTTTTTTGTGAGTATGAGTACTGCCGTCCAAAAACTTCGACCAAACATTTGCCACCAAAAATTTTGTGACGTTTTTTTTGTATGAAGTTGGGTTGAGTACTAGCCCTTAGCCGCGGCCCAAAGAATTGAAAATTTGATCTTTGGCTGTGTTTGTGCAGAAGCGGTGTGCCAATAACAAATTATAAATGGAAGGAAAGCCCCAAAAACCAATGGAAAACTGCTTTTAGGAGTTGCGGCAATACATATCGCCATGCCAACAGCAAATTTTAGCTTGCGACCCAGATTGGCTCAACATTTTGTAATATTTTAAAATTGGCGCCAGTTGATGTTTGCTGATTGTCAACAAACCCAGTAAGACCATGCTACATGCATTACGGATGAACTGCGAAAACTTCGGCCACACTAAAAGATTACAATTTTCGACTAGTAAAACTTTTAGCCGAACTGAGTACTAGGCTTTATTATACCCGTTACTCGGAGAGTTAAAGGGTATATTGTATTCGTGCAAATGTATGTAACAGATAGAAGGAAGCATTTCCGACCCTATAAAGTATATATATTCTTGATCAGGGTCACTAGCCGAGTCGATCTAGCCATGTCTGTCTGTCCGTCCGTATGAACGCTGAGATCTCGGAAACTATAAAAGCTAGAGGATTGGTATTTGGCATGAAGATTCTTGGAGTTCCTATGCAGCGCAAGTTTGTTTCAAGAAGGTGCCACGCCCCCTCTAACGCCCACAATCGCTAATATACGATTTTAAAAATTTAAATATTTCGGAAAAGTAAAGATGCAGTTTTGTTGTGCTTATCAATACCTATCGAAATTTAGAAGAAATTTTTTAAATCGTACCATTCGTTAAAAAGTTATGGCTCATTAAAGTTTATTTCTCCATCTCCCTCGCACTCCCTTTAGCTGAGTAACGGGTATCTGATAGTCGGGGCACCCAACTATAGCGTTCTCTCTTGTTATTGAATGCATTAACTCGAAAATTAGTTTGTTTCTTTCTTGAAGGCATAAAATGAAATCATTAAATAATGAAGAAATGTCACAACAAAAAGCAAAACCTATCAAAGTCTGAATTTTCAAAAACATTGGGAAGTTCCATCGGCGTCAGTTCCTAAAGTTTTCAAAGAACTGGCCACTTAATTTCTTAAATGAGCCATCTAACTTCTGTATAAATAAGTAGATCCCCATAGTCTGCATTTAGCTCCTCAATAAATGTCTTAAATTTTCGATGTGTTAAAGCATTATGACCACCTCTTATTTTATTTATTATTTTAACACAAGTGCTCATTACGTTACCCATTTTCAATTCTTTGGCGAATAGGGCTTCTTGGTGGATAGGGCAATGAAAGAAGGGGAAAGAAAATCCATTTTTTTTTTAATAATACCTGCTAGGCCTTTCTTTTTACCGGTCATTACTTTTGCACCATCTGTGCAAACGCAACTTAGCTTACTTTTATTATTTTCCAATAAAACCGTTTAAAAAGAGTATCGAATAAAATTTGCCCTGTTACATGTCCGTGTAGAGAAACAACATCCCAAAGAGTCTCATAACAATTTAAATTTGTATCCACAAATTTTATAAATACACAGGTACACAGCCATAAATTTCCACGAACCATTTCAAGTTTTCCATGATATTTGGGTGCTCCTGAGTAAAAGTCCCATACAAAATTATTTTCCATCACCTATAGGTTCCGCGGTATAGCTAAGAATACAAAAAGTCGATGTTTGCCGACATTTTAAATTACGTGGCCTATATAATTAAACTTACCTTTATTATTTTCGCTAGGACCTACTCTCAATACATCACGGCACTATTAAAACATAGTCCATAGTCCATAGTCTTGCAAAAAACTTTTGTCCGTTCCCAAATTTTTTTTTTTTATATTTTTCATAATGAATCAAACTTTATTATACCCGTTACTCGTAGAGTGCAAAAGTATGTAACAGGGAGAAGGAAGCGTTTCCGACCCTATAAAGTATATATATTCTTGGTCAGGGTCACTAGCCGAGTCGATATAGCCATGTCCGTCTGTCCGTCTGTCCGTCTGTCTGTCCGTATGAACGCTGAGATCTCGGAAACTATAAAAGCTAGAGGATTGGCATTTGGCATGAAGATTCTTGGAGTTCCTACGCAGCGCAAGTTTATTTTAAGAAGGTGCCACGCCCCCTCTAACGCCCACAATAGATAATATACGATTTTAAAAATTTAAATATTTCGGAAATGTAAAAATGCAGTTTTTTTGTGTTTATCAATACTTATCGAAATGTAAAAGAAATTTTTTAAATCGGACCATTCGTTAAAAACTTATGCCTGATCAAAGTTTTTTATATCCCTCGCACTCCCTTTAGCTGAGTTACGTTTATTAAATAGTCGGGACACCAACCCGACTACAGCGTTCACACTCCCTTTAGCTGTGTGACTGGTATTAGATAGTCGCGACACCAATCCGACTATAGCATTCTCTCTTGTTTTTAAATGGTTTTGAGCTCTGTAGCTGGCAAAGAACACTGAAAACAAGAGAGAACGCTATAGTCGGGTTGGTGTCCCGACTATCTAATACCCGTCACTAGGCCAAAGGGAGTGCGATGGAGATGGAGATATGAAATTTGATCAGCAATAAATTTTTAAGGAATGGTCCGATTTAAAAAATTTCTTCTACATTTCGATAGGTATTGATAAACACAACAAAACTGCATTTTTACTTTTCCGAAATATTTAAATTTTTAAAATCGTATATTAGCGATTGTGGGCGTTAGAGGGGGCGTGGCACCTTTTTGAAACAAACTTGCGCGGCGTAGGAACTCCAAGAATCTGCATGCAAAATACCAATCCTCTAGCTTTTATAGTTTCTGAGATCTCAGCGTTCATACGGACAGACAGACAGACGGACAGATAGACAGACAGACATGGCTAGATCGACTCGGCTAGTGATCCTGATCAAGAATATATATACTTTATGTATATATACTGAAATTTTAAACACAACTTTAAAAAATACCGTAAAGTACTTGAAAAGCAGAACATTCAAAACCTTTGCCAGTGATGTGTTGTTAAAGAAAAGTTCCAACGCTTAGGTCGGAATTGATTATACCGTTTATTCTATATTTAGATGATTTTCAAATTAACAATCCACAAGGAAGCCACAAGTGCCACAGTATTTACTATCGAAATTAGAATATACTTTTTGTGTTGCTTTCAGACAAAAGATTAAAAACATCTTGGTTATAAAAGGTGTTTTTTTATTTCGGAGAAATGCTGAAAGAGTTACAAAAAGAAATAGTAATAAATACTAGAGGTACACAATTTGTGCTAGGCGTGATTGTAGGTGAGAATTTAGGTCTCAATAGCGTGTTAGGCTACGTGCAATCATTTAATGATTTTAAGTACTGTAGAGGTTGATCTAGATCTCGATCCAAAGTTCAATTCAATGCAGAACAGTAAACGGTAGCCTTAAGATACAAAGACAATTATGAAACTGATTTACAACTAAATAATTGTAAGCAAAAAGGGCTTAAGAATAGTACCGTATTCGATCGTTTACCTGGCCTTAATGTTGCTGATAATCGGGGGTGTCACAGAAATCTCTTCCAACCAAATTTCCCCCCAAAAGCAAATCTCGGTGTCACAGAAACCGTTTAAAAATAAAGTACACGGTTTTAAACCAACCGAATAGTAGGCATTGAAGCAAATGTTCCGAAAATCAGAGAAAATTTACTCCGAAACTCCTAGAAAACTCTACAGATTCTGTGACACCTACGGTTTTGAAGGGTGGTTTCCAAACCAACCGTACCCAAATCCGTCGCCGGTTTCTGTGACACCCCAGAATATGATATATTCCATGTGAAACTTGACAGGCCAATTTGGGTCAAATCTCAAAATAAATCGAAACTTCTTTTATCGATACAGGATTGAAATATAAGGACCCGTTTTTAATTTTTTTTTTATCTTTTACCTTTTATTTTTTAAAAATCTTGTTCTAATTAAGCTCCGATTTTTCAGATGGGCTTTGAAAAATTCAAATTATAATCTGAAACAACAAATATTTTCAAAGCCCACCTTTTATAGGATCTTCCCACAGAGATCCATCCACCATCTACCATCCGTTGAACGGATGGTCCGTAAGGTTTTGTCGTTCCGAAAATTTCCCATTTAGTCCGCCTTCCAAATTTAACGGACTTCGACGGTCTCTTTTAAACGATAGTTAGGCGATGTTTTCTCGGTGCAACTCTGAATTCTTCCTCTTGACTGTAAAAATTTGAACGATGACTACGAGAACAAATCAAATTAAAAAATTAAATAATGCTTAAGCTCATTGTTTTTTTGGCAATCGTTGAATTATTTATAGTTTGTTATGAGCGGAAAAGCATTCGCCAACAAGTTGCTATGTGTGGGCCAAAATGTAAGCTGTTCTGCGTACGAAAACATCAATGTTTGCAGCGAAGTCTCAGAATATGTTCTGCACTTTGTAAATAATAACTAATATTAAGGAGTACATACTCCTATAAAGTTCCAACGTTTCTATAAATTACCAAAACAGCACAAATTTGGTTTTGTTTATAAATTTGTCATATTAATATGGGCTAGACAGAGGCGGAGTGTGGGGTACGGGAGGTAAGGCTCTCCCCCAGTCAGTAATATGTATGTATAGGATATGTTATAAAAGTTCAGATATGTTTTTTAACTATTATCGCAATTGTACGACAGTTTTTCCGAGTTAAAATCCCCCTTCGTTAGTGTTTAGTTGAGCAACTGCACTTCAAGTCAGCTGTTATTGGATGTGGATGTGGATGGAAACTCTATGGGAACACAAATTTCATATTTGTCAAAAATCCCATCCGTTTCACATGGATGGACGCTATGGGAAGAGGCTATATATCTTCTAAATAGTATCGATCGAGAGTTCTGTAAAGCTATCGGTGGATTGTTTAGTGCTGTAGTATGGTCACACAACTTTTGTTTGTTTTTTTCAAGATGCCTAAGGAAATACATAAACAAAAGTTTTGGGATCGTGGCTAAATCAAGCACAGTTCATGAATTAGATGTGTCGAGATCCTAAAGACTCTAAAGGCGTGAACTGATATATGTATGCCAACAACATTTTGGACCAGCTTATATTCAATTGCGCCGCAAAATGCACAAATATAATAAAAAAACGTTCAAGCCCCTGATTTCCAAGAGGATTTGCGGGATAATATTATAAATTCGGAATTTAGTTTCTTGATTGATGAAACTACAGATATCAGCATAGGAAAACTTCTCGGTAAGACGAAAGCCATTGCTTCTAAGAGTTTTGTTTAACAGTGTTGAGCACCAAAAAATAGGGTCAACATTTTTGACATTAATTTCAATTGTAAGTGGAACTGCCTTAGGCATCACTGAATATCTGCGTGCGGAATTGATGCACCTAAAACTTCCATTAAAAAACATAATAGGTACTGGAACAGACAACGCAAAAGTCATGATCGGTAAGAAAGGAGGGGTCTACGCTGAGCTCAAAAAGGAGGTTCCAACTTTAATATTGTTAAAGTGTGTGTGTCACTCTGTGCAATTAGCTGTCAAAATTCAAAAATTTAATTTTATCCAACCCAGCTTCTCTGAGCTGCGCCTTTTCTCTAAACTGTATGTAAGTTTAGAGCTTCCTTCTCACTTACTAGCAGCACTGGCCACCTAGTTTTTGCGGTCGACAGAGTTATGAAGAAAGTTGGCAAAGCAAATTGGCGAATTATAGACATGACTTTCTTCTTCTCATCTTCCCAGTGAGCAGGAGACGTGCGTATATCCTTAAGAATTCGTTATCCGTCATCATGGGAGATTAATATTCACATTATTGTTTCGAATTTTCAACAATTGCAACTTCTTATAATTGGAAGACAATTTGTCAGTTCTATCTACGTTCCTAAGTTCTGATCTAACTATGGTTGTATAACTTTCCGAATACATTCTCTTGACGCCAGCATAAATGCTTGGGAACGCCAATTCTTCAAAATCAGCATCAAGAATCACGTCGAGAGGCTATTGTGATTGTGATTCTCGGAATTCCTACATTGTGTGCCTGGTTATTCTCAATCAGAATTGTCTGTCCTCCAGGATTTAGCTCTTCGGCTTCTGCATTCTCATCGGAATTTCTCTCCAATTTGAGCCATTATCCGGCTTGTTTTATTCGGTAGGATGTAAACTTTATGTTGGTACCCATTTTGATTTTTCAACGGATTTTTTTTCGAGTTTTTACGATATATACAGCCGACTTACAGTCGAGACGGAATTGCTGCAAGATTTTTGTAATGTAATATGTTTAAGTATCTATTAAATAAAGGTTATTAGTTTAAAATCAAAATTATTAAATTAAATTGAAATCACATCGCTTCATTGCGGAAAGGCACCGTATTCAGTCTTGAATATTAAGTAGATACTTAATATAATTCTTATAAGCTAGCATATTATTAAAGAAGCCTTAAGACTTCTAGTTTTTGAGCTTCAATGATCTTCAGTTCTTGCAGATGTCGAGCCTTTATCTTCGTCTGCATCTTCATAGTGGCGGCCAACGATTCCATCGACTCCACCACTCTTTCCATTAGACCGCAAATCTCTTCCAACGACTTCGGTTGACCCACTCTAGTTCTCTTCGGAGTTTGGTAAATGGGTGCACTGGTCTCGGCAGGGCGCTTGATGATTTCATCCCTCTTCGCATTAATATCGGAATTGGGGGGACCAAAGGCTCTGGCCCCTTCAATGCTTTTCACCATTTGGTAGATCCCACAAATTGGGGCCACAGATCCCTCTACATCCGATACTGTCACCTAGTTAATGGGACCCCCACCTGTAGCAGTCGACTCCTTTCGGTTGTGAGCCAATTTCTTTTTGATTGCTGCCTTCCAATCGCACCATGCCATACAATATATGAAGTTGTATGGGAATAAGTTTACAGAAATGTATATTAGTTTGAAAATGTAAGCCAACTTCTTACCATCCGGAGACATCCTTAAGAGGTGATCCTGCAATGTTTAACTCTGGTGCGCTCCATCTACACCCACTCTATCGCCCTTAACGAATCCCCTCGCTCCCATGAACTTAAGGAAGATTTCGTCTTGGACAGTAAAAGCTTACTTAAAATAAAGGAAATTTTATGCGTTTTTGTTACTTACATGTTGCTCGTTAAACTTTGTATTAGGACAGTTGTTTTGGTAGTACTTTTGTTTTCAAATAGTGTTGCAAACTGCTAGAGCATACAGAGATGCCAAAGTCGAAAAACAAAGTCCCTATCAAATGTCCCCATTCAAATTTTACATAAAATAATAAAGTATTCCGAGCCAAAACATTTATTTCGTTAATTAGGATAAATTATCTTTCTTATAAAAGAACCATATCGGATAAGTTTAGAATAAGTCCCAACAAAATACTTAAATATTTCCATACCGTGACAACTCTAGGCCATTTTTACCAAACCCGAGCGGAATTTAGAACAAGTGCGGCGGATTTGCATTATTTGTAAAGGCTAAAATTTATGGGGTTTTGAGGTGCAACCACAAAATAATTCATAATAAGTCAACTGCAATAAATTCAAATTCCGATGATGCAATTGTGAACATAAAACATCAAGGAATTTGATAAAAATGACATTGGCATATACATAAAGATAACGCGAAGTATTTTTAAACAATTAATTTTTATGCTGCCGGATTTAAGTCCGCCTGCCAAAGTTTCCGTGTGAGTTTTTCGGAAGTTAACAGAGTAACAACAGAGGGAAATTGGAATCCGTGCAGTTCTTTCGGAAGTGAGTCCTGGAACAGGGTGTGAATCTTTCGGAAGTGAAAACTAGAACTGAGCCGTATATTCTTATTTCGTAAATATATGTAAGAGTAGAAGGGCAGGGCGATAAAAACTTTGCAATGTAAAAAATATAAATAAAGCTTAATCTTATATTATTATTAACTAAATCTACGTTAAAAGTGCTACTTAGCAGCGAGCGCAGCAAACAACGGCAGTAAATCGGCAGAGGCAGCAACAACTCGCGACCTCGTAAGAATTTGTTGACACAATTTACGCTTATTTTAAGCAAAAGGAAATGAGTTAATGAGTTAACGTGAATTTGCTTGCAAATAAGAGTTAGGTTACGTTAAGATAGATCGCTTTAAAATCGGCAAAACTGGCAAAAATCGCAATCAACAGACGGGTAAAAGTCCGCATATGTCATAGTCTGAAGCAAGAGCAGAATAGTTTGCAGCATTGCAAAGTTCATAACGGCCAATTTGACTTGCACGGATTCCCGCTCTTTTTACTGACAGCGAACCGTGCCTTCTAGCACTTTCCACTATGCCTATCACATCTTCCGTCTCTTTCTAGCGCAGGTGAATGCACTTGTGAAAAACGAATACTAGCAAAAGGAGACAAAATTCGCGAACCATTTCAAAAAAATTAGATTTTGCATTAACATAATAGAAGATAGAAGGACCATCGGAAGTCAGCTGGGTTGGCAAACAGCATCCAAATCAATTGGCGCCAGTTCTAAAATAAATAGCAAAATTATATTACCGCAACTCCTGCAGGTGTTTTAGGGGTTCTCCTGTCCTGAGACTAGACTGAGACTTTTTTCCACCGCGGTACTCAGTTGAGCTAGGGAAATGGTAGGGAAATAACAAAAAAAAATCTTAGATTTAGCAGGTGAATTCCGATGAACGACCAAAGAATAGAATATTCGCTGTGCTTGTGTAGAAGCGGTGTGCCAATAACAAATTATAAATGGAAGGAAAACCCCAAAAACAAACGGAAAACTGCTTTTAGGAGTTGCGGCAATACATATCGCCATGCCAACAGCAAATTTTAAGCTTGCGACCCAGATTGGCTCAACATTTTGTAATATTTTAAAATTGGCGCCAGTTGATGTTTGCCGTTTGTCAACAAACCCAGCTGATTGAGAGTAAGACCATTCTACATGCATTGCGGATGAACTCCGAAAACTTCGGCTACACTAAAAGATTAATATTTTTCGACTAGTAAAACTCTTAGCCGAACTGAGTACTAGGCTTTAAGCTATGTGCGTCAAATTAGCGTCGGTGACTTAGCGGCGATTGTGGAACGGTGGAATATGGAACATGGGGCCAATTTTAAATTTTTGATTTTTTCGGCTTCTGGGGGCCAAATTGAACAATATTGAATGCAAAATTGTTTAGAATAAAAATATCTATCGATCTAGATAAGTTGCAAGCCTATCCGACTTCTAGAAGTATATTAAAAATGTATTCAAAAAATCGTGTCCCCACAATTTTCTTTATTGCTCCCCTCACAGAGGTTGTACCAATAAGCACGGTAAACATGATTATTGGGCGTTAATTCAAGCTTCTTGTCAGAAAGTATCATTAAGCTAAAGCTGTAAGTTTTTGAGAAAATCGCCTAACAGTGAATGCACCTCGGATTTTCCCCATACAAAAAAGGGGGCAAATATTAAATTGCACAGGGCTCCACTCTCAGACGTTGTACCAACATGCACGGTATATTGGCAGTTTGGGGATCGCCTAAAGCAAGTTCAGTGAAAAAATCATAAAAATAAAGCCGTCAGTTTTTGAGTAAATCGCTTTACAGTGGGGGAAGATAAAAAGTTAAATGAATTTGAACCAGTAAGTTCCAAGACATTCTCGCCCGCGCTCGCCTCTTGTCCACCAGCACCAACGGCCAGCAGCCTCATTGGCGGCAGCCTCCTGATACTTACTTTCTGACAAGAAGCTTGAATTAACGCCCAATAATCATGTTTACCGTGCTTATTGGTACAACCTCTGTGAGGGGAGCAATAAAGAAAATTGTGGGGACACGATTTTTTGAATACATTTTTAATATACTTCTAGATCGATAGAGATTTTCATTGTAAACAATTTTGCATAAAATATAGTTCAATTTGGCCCCTAGAAGCCGAAAAATTAAAAAAGTCACCGACGCTAATTTGACGCACATACAAAAAATATAGTTTAAAATTTATGCTTGTAATATAAAACTTATGAGGAAACATTACTGTAAACGATTTCCACTTTTTGTGAATCGATTCTTTCCGATAACATTGTGAAAAGTCGACTAAATTCATTTTAATTAAATGCGTTATGCAGTTAAATCTTACAGCATAGTTTTCAATGAAAATTTCAAACTTTAATTGATGGGCTTTATTACGTACTAGCAGGGACGGCTGCAGCTGCGCCCGCGGAAATTAAGATTGAAAACTAAGCAAATATTTTGTACGTAGATCAGCTATATTGGCATACCTTTATCTTTGTTACTTATTTTTAATTTAAACAAGAGAGAACGCTATAGCACTAGTTTACAATTTTTGATTTTTTTTCTATATAAACGCTGGGACCCATTTTTTTCGTTTACTATTGGGTCACTGATCACGATGAAGAAAATAAAAAAATTTTCCAAAGAATCGTTTTGGAGATATTTGAAAAAGCTAGATTTTTGAGCACTTGTTTTATTAAATGTAACAGTTCTCAAAAACCGATGGTCCAAAAAAAATTTTTATTTGGCACCTTTCGAATGAAAATAGATGCACCTTTCCGAAAAGGTATGGCGCTTTGTGATCGGACCGAAATTGATGGACATATAGCGTCTGAAAGTTTCAAATATGTTTCATTTTTGGCTTTTATTTTTCATAGCTAGTTTTTGATAATTTTTTAATAATATTAATAAATATTTTAAAATTATTTTGAGTATGCAGATCTAAAGGGCCGTTAGTCCCAAAAAGTTGAGGCCGAATATTGGCAAATCGGGAGAACATTCTAGGAGATATGCATACTTTAGTTAAATGACTCAAAGTCATCTCAAGTCAGCAGTGGTACCAAAAATGTTTTTCAGGGGAAGTCGCCTGTTTTGCGATTTCCAATTTCGAGAAACGATCAAAATAGTGCCATGTAATGTATGTATACTTGATTCAAAGACATTTAATTAATTTAAAAAAAAAATCGAGAAAGAAAATCTTTCGATTTTTTCGACAAAAGTATGGTTTTCGGTAAACACCTAGCCCCGTTAAGAATCATCCGATAACATCCGATAACAAAAATGTTATGGATGGTCGCTTTAAGAGGTGTATTTCTTATTTTTTTAGTACTTAACATTTTAAAACCAGTGTCTTTGTAAATTTGCAAGAAAACATGCAAAATAAAAATGTTTTTGGTAAGAACCGACATATAAAGTCAAGCTCTAGCTTCGGATGATTCTTAACGGGGCTAGGTGTTTACCGAAAACCATACTTTTGTCGAAAAAATCGAAAGATTTTCTTTCTCGATTTTTTTTTAAAATTAATTAAATGTCTTTGAATCAAGTATACATACATTACATGGCACTATTTTGATCGTTTCTCGAAATTGGAAATCGCAAAACAGGCGACTTCCCCTGAAAAACATTTTTGGTACCACTGCTGACTTGAGATGACTTTGAGTCATTTTACTAAGCTAGGTGTTTACCGAAAACCATACTTTTGTCGAAAAAATCGAAAGATTTTCTTTCTCGATTTTTTTTTAAAATTAATTAAATGTCTTTGAATCAAGTATACATACATTACATGGCACTATTTTGATCGTTTCTCGAAATTGGAAATCGCAAAACAGGCGACTTCCCCTGAAAAACATTTTTGGTACCACTGCTGACTTGAGATGACTTTGAGTCATTTTACTAAGCTAGGTGTTTACCGAAAACCATACTTTTGTCGAAAAAATCGAAAGATTTTCTTTCTCGATTTTTTTTTTAAATTAATTAAATGTCTTTGAATCAAGTATACATACATTACATGGCACTATTTTGATCGTTTCTCGAAATTGGAAATCGCAAAACAGGCGACTTCCCCTGAAAAACATTTTTGGTACCACTGCTGACTTGAGATGACTTTGAGTCATTTTACTAAAGTATGCATATCTCCTAGAATGTTCTCCCGATTTGCCAATATTCGGCCTCAACTTTTTGGGACTAACGGCCCTTTAGATCTGCATACTCAAAATAATTTAAAAATATTTATTAATATTATTAAAAAATTATCAAAAACTAGCTATGAAAAATAAAAGCCAAAAATGAAACTTTTTGAAACTTTCAGACGCTATATGTCCATCAATTTCGGTCCGATCACAAAGCGCCATACCTTTTCGGAAAGGTGCATCTATTTTCTTTCGAAAGGTGCCAAATAAAAATTTTTTGGACCATCGGTTTTTGAGAACTGTTACATTTAATAAAACAAGTGCTCAAAAATCTAGCTTTTTCAAATATCTCCAAAACGATTCTTTGGAAAATTTTTTTATTTTTTTCATCGTGATCAGTGACCCAATAGTAAACGAAAAAAATGGGTCCCAGCGTTTATATATTTTCCTCCCATCGGGGTGGGATATAAAACTTTGATCAGGCAAAATTGTAAACTAGTGGTAATCACAACAAAACTGCATTTTTACTTTTCCGAAATATTTAGAATTTTTAAAATCGTGTATAACCTGATTGTGGGCGTTAGGGGGGCCGTGGCACCTTTTTGAAATAAACTTGCGCTGCCTAGGAACTCCTAAAATCTACATGCAAAATGACAATCTTCTAGCTTTTATAGTTTCCGAAATCTCAGCGTTCATACAGACAGACAGACGGACAGACAGACATGGCTAGATCGACTCGGCTAGTGATCCTGATCAAGAGTATATGTATATACTTTATGGGGTCGGAAACGCTTCCTTCTAGCTTCTACATACTTTTGCACGAATACAACATACCCTTTTACTCTAACTGTAAAAATGCTTAATTTTGGCATATAAACCGAGAAAAGATTTTATAAGGACTTTTTTCCTTAAGGGGGAATCGATAGATTGTAAACGTTTCACAAAGAAATTCGAGCTATTTTGGAACTTATGCCAGGATGACGGCACCCACCTTCCTTGTGAAGTAGATTTCTCAGCAACGTTTATTAGTTTAAATAAATAATAAACCAACATTTTTTTTACTTTTAGGGCCGTTTTCTCGTCCGCCTGTTAAATTTTAAGTATTGTTAAAACTTTGATTTCCCATACGATTTCAAGGTTTGAACCCTACCTTAAATTTAACAAACGGACCTTATTAATGCATTACAAACTTTACCATCAACCATGGTCAGTTCCAAAGAAAGTTCGATTATAATTATTTCAGCATGACCCGTGCTACACAGAGAAAAAAACGGAACAATACCCGATTGATATTGTCTCCTCAATTTGTACATACCAATTCTTCCATATTAAAATAATACGAATTCATACCAAAACGATACGAAATCATAACAATTACAAATGTTGATATGAATCCGTAAACTATTAATATGAAAACTTGAAAGATCAATATGTTTTTCATATCAAATGGGTCACCGAAAAGACTTGGAAAAAATAGTATGGCTGTGAATTCTGAATTTGTGAGTATTTATGGTATTTCTTAAGGTATTAAATGCATTTCTGGTCTAATTCGCCGCGGTAACACTGGCATTCTACGAAAAACGTGAAACTACAAAGTGAAACATTTTGTGCTGTTTATTTTATTTTACACTAGCAAGGTGGGCCGCAGCTTCGCCCGCGGAAATTAAGATAGAAAATATGTATGTATTTATGTAGAATAGCTACATATATTTCCATACCTTTAGCTTTATATTAATAAAGACAGGTGGGGGACGCCGTGAATCAAATTGTTTAAACATTTGCATTTGTTTAAACAATATGAGGCACGTGTAATAAAGAGCGTGAGAATCAATTGGTTTGAATATTTAATGTTCTTTTAATATTATTAATGCGATTTGAATTTTAAATCACAAAAATCGGTTAAAAAATGTCTTAAATCTGTTGTGGAAATGTAAATTAAATATTCTTTTAGCAAAAGGATATCAGTATTATCTTGAATTTGAATTTGAGCGAACCTCAATTCCTTATTCAGCTGCAATGCACACACAAACGTACACACGTATATATGTATCTAATGGCTGTGTGTGTAAAATACGCATTTTTTTTAATATATATTAATAATATAATATATATATATATATAATATTAATAATATATATATATATTTTGTGCGTGTGTGTGTATATATCAGAGCGAATCAGTGTTTATTTTTGTTTTTTACAAATCCGAAGTTTGTAGATAACTCAACATTTGAAAACAAAAGAAAAGATTTGCGATATAATCGATTTTTTAACCGTGCATTTTAAATTTTTTGTGTCTGGTATTTTCGTTTTTTCCCCTGCGCGGTCAGACTTAAAATGCTACATACACACATTTACGACTTAATGCAAAGTGCGCCAGCAGAACATACATACATACATATGTGGAGGCCGTGACGTCACGCACAACAAAATTGGAAAATATTGGGGACTTGGTTAAGGAGGCTGAATTTCCAAAAAATTTAAATGCAGTTAGTTGCGGCTATGCCATAAGATTATGATCATAATTTTTTTAAACCATTTTAACAACATTTATAACAGAAAAATGTCAAAAGAAAGAATTAAAAAAAAAACGAATCGAATTTTGGGGCACTTTGGGGTCGTTTATTGTTTTAATTTGTACCTCACACACGTCTCCTAATTATTTCAGAATTATGCTGATTTTTCTAGATTTTTATGTCAATCCGCTCTGGTAGGAATTTACCACTGACCCATTTTTTATTGGAACACTTATATTGGTTTAGATATGGTTAGTATATATATAATTCAATTTAATTTACTTGATGTTTCTTACTGGCATTTGAAAAATAAATTTATATAATGATATGAGAAACCATATCCATCTGATGTGAAAACCATATCCATCTAATATGAAAGAAACTCAGTTTGATATGAAAAATACCATTCTGGTACTAAATTTCCCATAATTTTGTAGCAACATTTGATATGTGCGCATAACAATCTTGTATGAAAAATAGCATATTAATATGTTCGAAAATACCAATTTGGTATGTTCGAAAATATAATTTTGATATGGACACATATGGGACCAAAATTGATATGAAAAAATACCCGATTGATGACCAATTTTGGTATTTTTTTTTCTCTGTGTACCATCAAATCCCCATTTTCGAACAAAATCAGGTGATCATTATTGATATCGTTGATAACCTCATTTTGAAGATGCAAAATGCGTGTCGCAGTGTGATCCATTACATTTTGAAGTTCAACTTCTGCACGAGATTCGCTGACAACAATATTATCCGGATAGCTTTTTTGTTTAGCACACAGAATTTGGTCATAGTTGGACAACACTTTATGAGATATTTTTGAGTTAATAAATGTTTGTATCATTAAATATTGGTATTTAGTTAATTGGCATTCCATGAAAAGAGCTAATACTTCTTCAATTTTTATTTCGGAAATGGATTTCTTCCCCTTGGAAATCAGTCACCCGTAAAAGAGATGCAGAAGACTTATCTCGAAAGCGCAACCTCTGCTATTCGTCGGCGTTTCGTCCTATTTGAAAACTTAGAGAAATCCTTTTGGGACGTCCACGAGACAAATGGGAAACCTTTCCTGGTTAACAGCATTTTAGAACAATAGTTTGCTTGCACCCAAGCCAATCAAAATATTTTTTATAAACGTTGATTCTGTCGGTTTAGGGCAGGTTGGGGTCTTGCGAAGAACAAAATTATTTTTTTAAATATTTTTTCTTGTAGATTAACAACTTAAGATTATAAAGTTTTAAGTCAGTCGGACCAAAACTTTAGAAGTTAGGCCAAAATTAGTTTTCGGAAAATTTTGCTAAGAAAAAAATAATGTTTGATTTTGAACGACAAAATAATATATTAAAATTAAAAAAAAAAACTTCCCTGGGGCGTGTTTTTTTTTTCTTAAACAAAATGTAAAAGCAGAATATAAATCCGTTAATTTTTGGCGGAGATACAGTGATGACCGCAATACTCTTTTTATACCCGTTACTCGTAGAGTAAAAAGTATGTAACAGGTAGAAGGAAGCACTTCCGACCCGATAAAGTATATATATTCTTGATCAGGGTCACTAGCCGAGTCGATATAGCCATGTCCGTCTGTCCGTCCGGATGAACGCTGAGATCTCGGAAACTATAAAAGCTAGAAGATTGGCATTTTGCATGCAGATTCTAGGACTTCCTACCAGAGCTCGTAAATATATGCTCAATCAATTTTTCTCTAGCCTGTCAGGCTCCGATAAGAACAGGAAAAAATGTTTCGAGCCAGTCTCTGTCTGAGAAAAGACACTTTGTTTTGTTTCACTCTTGTCGGGTGTCTCTACCTAACTAATTGAGAAACACATGAAAGTGTCCCAAAATAACAGTTGGGGTCTCAGTCAAAGCAGGTTATGTTCAGGAAGTAAACAAAACAATTTCAAATGGAATTACGAAGTGTCGATCCTGTTTCTGTTAGAAAATCTGTTGACCCTGTATTTGATTCTAAAATAAGATAATATTTGGTTTTATTTCAGTAACCGTAATCCTTATGAGTTTAATTTTACAAATAAAAAAAATCATTATAATGATTAGAGTAAGGATATGATTAATTTGCACGTGATAATGTAGATGCTAGGGATGTTGTCGAAGCCAAGTTGAAGGTCATATCCAGTGAAGATGTCGAAGCCAAGTTGAAGGTCATATCCAGTGAAGATGTCGAAGCCAAGAGTTAGAAATTAGGAATTAAGTTTTACTACCAACAAAGAATTTAGATTTTCCGGAGCCATTGAGGAACGCCTCACATTTAAAATGAAGTTTAGAGCTGAAAAGGACCTTTCCACCGACACCTGAGTGGCCGGTGTGGCCAACACGACCTGTGCCAGCTCGCTTAGCTTTGGCGATTTAAACTTCAATTGATGGAAAAATTCTTGAATATTACTATTCAAGGCCAAGCGGCCATTTGAGGAGTGGAAATTTTCAATTTCCACGAATAAAGTTGCCAGTTGGTCTGGAATGTCTTCATTTTGAATTTGAGGAACTGTATGTGTACGACATGAACTTATTTTTTTCTAATTTCGCCTAGCCTATTTATATCATAAACACACAGTTGAAGTGTGTGGGCTGCGCATCGTACAAGTTGCACATTCGGAAAGTCCATAAAATCCAGCGTGTCCATTAAATCGTCATCCTTGTCGTCATCGCCTATCATTTCTTCTACAGCATCATCATTAAGCAGCTCAATAGCCTTCACCATATTTTTCCCGTTGTCAGATGTAATGCTGAACAAAATTAATTGCCTTAGGACTAGGATTAAGATATATACCTTTTAACCCTTACCTAAAAATCTGATCCAGCTCAATGCCATACTCCTGTATAATTTCAATGATTTTATTTGTTATGTACACTCCAGTATGCGACTCAAAAAGCTGGATCATTCCAAGCGTTTTTATAACGAGCTTAGTTTTTGATAAAGACGTGTCAAACATTTGCAGATTAAGTCCCAATATAGATTTTTCAAGTCTGGTCGCCACATCTATTTTCAAGGATACAAGTTTGCGCCTTACCAAAGCCCTTATTTCATCTTTGACTGATTCTTCCTTTATTCGAACATGCTCCATGATATTCCGGGAAGTTATGGGTGACATCTCGAGGGCACGGTATATTGGATTCAATATTTCCCGAAAACCTTCGCTATCTAGAAGTAAAAATGGTCTTCCATCATTTGTGACCATTTTTACAATGGAAGCAATGATGGCCCCTTTGTTGGTCTCAATAGAAATTTTTCTTTTTTTTGAAATGGCCGGGCCGCTGTTCCCGTCTTCATCATTCACGGCTTCCAGAATTTCCTTGTGTTTTGCCAGTAAATGGCGCCTCCGGTTTGTGATATGTTTGCCAGTTATTTGTAGGCCACACAAATTGCACAAAGATTTATTTGTATCATTTATGAATGTAAAAAAGTAATGCACTTTATTTTTTATTTGGGAACTCATCGTAAGATGTCTTTTTTGTTCAAAGAAAAATTAGGCACTGAGTCATAAAATAAGTTAATATGGAAAGACACTTTTGTCAGAATCTGAAAAGCAAAGTGTCTCGGAAAAACAGGTTCCTTAACAGAGCAAACTGAAATGCTCAGTGTCTGAGCAAGACACTTTGAAACAAAAAAACCCTTTGAGAGTGTCTCTCAATAACTTTTTTCAATGTGTCCTAGGGTAACAGATCTTTTTCTGACAGGCTGTGAAATGGGGACACTTTTGGGGAGCTCTGCTTCCTACGCAGTGGAAGTTTATTTCAAAATGGTGCCACGCCCCCTCTAACGCCCACAATCGCTTAATAACTTTTTTATATATTTTTATTTAAAGAGAAGTTTTTAGCAAACACCGAGGTCAAGCCCTTAGTGTGTGTTGGACTTTGTTGTATTTAAATATTCCGGAAAAGTAAAAATGCAGTTTTGTTGTGTTTATCAATACCAGGGACCGTAATCATTATAAGCGATATTCAAAAAACTCAGAAATAATCATTATTTATGAGTTTTTTAAATATGTATCATGAATAATCATTATACCCTTGCAGAGGGTATTATGATTTCAGTCAGAAGTTTGCAACGCAGTGAAGGAGACGTTTCCGACCCTATAAAGTATATATCACTAGATATCTAGCATCACTAGACGAGTCGATCTAGCCATGTCCGTCTGTCCGTCTGTCCTTCTGTCAGTCTGTCCGTCTGTCTGTTTCTACGCAAACTAGTCTCTCAGTTTTAAAGCTATCGGGCTAAAACTTTCCCAAAAGTCTTCTTTCTGTTGCAGGTAGTATATAAGTCGGAACGAGCCGGATCGGACAACTATATCATATAGCTCCCATAGGAATAATCAGGAAAAAAAATGAAAAAAAATTATATCTTGGGTGTTTTTGAACATACAACTTTTGGAAATGCCATTTTTTATCTAATTCTGAATTTCGACTAAAATTTTTTCAAAATCGGACGACTATATCATATAGCTGCCATAGGAACGATCGGGAAATTAATGCGAATATAATAGGAAATAAATTATTGCTTCGGTGACTTTTATTGTATTCTCTTCTACTCTGGGATATGAGTCTTTTTAAATGTTTTCGAATTTCGATTTTAATTTTATCAATATCGAACAACTATATCATATAGCTGCCATAGGAACGATCGGGAAATTAATGCGAATATAATAGGAAATAAATTATTGCTTCGGTGACTTTTATTGTATTCTCTTCTACTCTGGGATATGAGTCTTTTTAAATGTTTTCGAATTTCGATTTTAATTTTATCAATATCGAACAACTATATCATATAGCTGCCATAGGAACGATCGGAAAATTGGTCATTAATAGGAATTATCTGCAAGGGTATATAAGCTTCGGCTGGCCGAAGCTAGCTTCCTTTCTTGTTTACGTTAATTTATGGTAAGATTTATTTAAGTCAAAAGAAATAAAGTAAATCAACCAAAGAATATAAACCCAACAGTAACATATTTTGCCAACTAGAAAAACATTTCTTTTATTCATTTAGTTTTACAAATAAACGCTTTTGTAAAGACTCTGAGCTTAGATTGCACCTTAAGTCTGTTAGGACAAGTTTAAGGGGGGACATCTAGGTAGAATTTTTAAAAAATTGAAAAATTTTTTTTTCGCTTAAAAAATGCTTTAGGTTCTTAAAAATAACATACCAATAGATAGAGTCCGGCAAAAGTGTCTAAGTGTCGAAATTTTCCATTCTGCGGCGATGCCTCACATGTATATCCCGGGCACCTTAAAACTTTAAACGCGTTTTTCTCGAAACCACTTTTTTTGAGGCGGCCGGACTAGAGGTGGAGAAATATCGATTTTTGGGAACATCGATGTTTTCGATGTTTATGTCAAAAAACATCGATGTTTTTCGATGTTTTTGACTAAAAGTGGACTTTTCTATTGGATTGGCGTATATTTACATTAGTTTTTACACATATAAACATAAACCTAAATATACCTTTGCAGAGGGTATTTTTTTTTTTAGCTAAGAGATGGCTACCAAGAGCAGGAGACAGACCATAACAAAAAACATCGATGTTTTTAAATAAAAAAAAATTTTACAAACTGGGACACTTAGAATGAAAAATTAAATTTTTAGGATTAAACGAAAGAACATAAACATATAAAGAACATAAGCATATAAAATGTATATTATATAAGTAAATAGCTTACATTGCACTAAGGTTGCAGCCTTGTCGATCTAGCCATGTCCGTCTGTCCGTTTGTCTGGTTTGTCTGTCCAATCTTTTAAATATTAGCGCGATCTAATATTGCAAATTTTAAAACGAATTTTGATTTTTGTTCAGGAATAAAAGTTTGTCCACAGTATGTGGCTTTAGTCGAGTCCGCCTATCAGAAATTATTTGCCCAGCCTTGCTGAACATCCGCTCAGACTCGCACGATGTTGCTGGAACGCATAAATATTTTTGTTGAGATCTCTCTTAATGGCTTCATATTTTCAGAATTTGTCTAAAGGACAATTGATTAATTTTAAAAGATTTTTCTTATAGTTCGAAAAGTTACCTTCCAAAACAAAAGTGGGTCACATTCCTCGGGTTCGTTATTTCTTTCAAGATGCTGCCTTAGCATGCTAATAGCATCAGCTTGCAGTTTTCCTTAGTCGTGCCTGTATAATGCACGTTTTAGAAATTAGTTTTCCATTTATATTCGGAATGCATGTGTTCATACCGAAGAATTGAAACAAATTTTACTTACGCTAAAGCTGATTGTCCATGTCTTCGCTTTTTGTTTTTTACTTTTACAAATATCTCGGTCCGAGATTCTCGGACCAGTTCAGCTCGGAATACGTAAGAAAATTTGATTTTTACTTCAAAAAAACATCGATGTTTTTCGAGGGAAACATCGATGTTTGTAAAATATCATTAAACATCGATCTATCGATTTTCACATCGATTTTTTCTCCACCTCTAGGCCGGACACATAACTCGAACAAATCTTAACCGATCGATCTCAATTTTTGACAGTATATTTAAAATACCTATGTCTATCGACGGACGTAGGATTTTTTTTTTATTTTGCTTACTTTTTTTTTGTCAATAATTTTGTGACGTTTTTTATTCGAAAAAATGCTACTTATTTTTCAATCACTCACCATTTTTTAAAAAATCAAAATATCGAAAAAATCCTACGTCCGTCGATAGCTGTTGAGGTATAGAAACTAACCAAATTTTTTTTTTTTTTTTGATCAAAAATTAAGGACGTTAGGTGTCCGGCCATGGACCCCCTTTAACAAAAAAGGGCCTACGAAGAAATGCTGCACAGCCGCCATTTTGTTTTCGATTTATTCCAAAAAAATTTTATTTTGTACTTTGGACCTAATATAATAAAACGTAGTTTACATATTTTCGATTGGCTTCTTCATTTGGCCAAAAAAAAAATCCAGAAAATCCGCTTTTTTTTCCCCTGTTACCTAGATGTCCCCCCTTAAGAGCGGAGAACGACCTCTCGACGCTTACTTGTGTGGCTGGAACCGCGTGCACTACTTTGGCCAGCTTATATAGATAAGGAAACACAAACTTTTTGCGCTCCCAATACTCCATGATGCCAGTGCTCACATCAATAGGCTTGATCGATTTCTCGATTTGCTGCCTTTATATTAAAATCCATGATTTCATCGCCTTCTTCATCACTCGATGCCACTTCAATCGAGTCTAAAAACTCACTTAGCAGGGAGCAACTTTTACTTCCTGCTGCGTTTGTCAGGTTGGTGTCCCGACTCTCTAATACCCGTCACTCGGCTAAAGGGAGTGCGAGGGAGACGGAGATATAAACTCTGATCAGCCATAACTTTTTAACGAATGGTCCGATTTAAAAAATTTCGATAGGTATAATTAAACACAACAAAATTGCATTTATACTTCTCAGAAATCTTTGAAAATGTGGGCGCCAGACACATTTTAGTATCGTTTGTGGGCGACTATGGGCGATTGTGGGCGTCAGAGGGGGCGTGGCGGTCGGCTGAAATAAACTTGCGCTGCGTAGGAAGCCCAAGAATATGTGTTGGTAATCCCAATATTCTAGCTTTTGTAGTTTCCCAGATCTCAGCGTTCATCCGGACGGACAGACAGACAGACGGACAGATCAAGAATATATATACTTTATAGGGTCGGAAAAGCTTCCTTCTACCTGTTACATACTTTTGCAAGAATACAATATACCCTGTTACTCTACGAGTAACGGGTATAATTAAAAGCATTATTATCATTTTAATACAGTTTTCTTTGATCTATTTTTTAGCTTACGTTTCGCTCTATATTGAAGATTTTTACTATTAATCTTTTGAGTTGAGCCCTAGCGTACATTAAACTGGTTTGACTTTGTAGCAAAACTTGCCTTATTCTTGGGTCCAAATAAATGCTACACACCACCACATTGCTTGCCAATAGGCTTTCCTCCCGACTTTCTACACTCAGAAAAAAAATCGCCCTTAATTTTAGAAAATCGCCCGTGATTTTAAAACGCCATTGAATTAAGAAAATTTTTCTTGATTATAGAAATTGTTTCTTAAGTTTATGGAAATTCGCCATTAATTTTTTTTGTAAATGAATAAGAAGAAGAGTCGATGAATTTTTTCTTGGATTAATGGCGATATTTTCTTAGATTTATGGCGATATTTTCCCGACTTTTTCCTTGAGTTAATGGCGAAATCGCCTTTGATTCTAGACAAGAAATACTATTTTTCTTTAGAAAAAGTGGACTAATTTGGAACATTTGTAAACTGTGAACGGTCACACTAAGGCAAAAACAGTGCTTCCTCGTGGTTCTCCTTCGTGGTTCTTTGAATCGTTTAAAAGTTATAAAGTGTATAACGAAAAGTGAAAAAAATGGATTACATATTAAAGCAGTTGAATGGTGAAGCCTTTAAATCTATATTTATAGGTAAGTGCGTTACATATACTTATTATATATGTACAATGTACATTGTACATGTGTATATCTTTGTTTATATGTATATTGGCATGTGCTTTACCAAAATTTATTTCAGAGCATAATATAAGTGAAGAAAGTTTGATATTCCTAAAATGGGATCAGTTGCTTAAAATTATTCCACAAAGCATTGTGGGGCCTGCAATTATATTTTTTTCACAGTTGGAGAAATGGCAGTCTCAAGTAAGCCTCAAAAGTGTTGTAAAGATCTGCGCAGCAGAACATTCCAGCAATTTTACTTCTGCGCGCGAGTTTACGTATGTATGTATGTTTGTGTGTGTAAATGCGCGCTAATTTGCTTATGCCGGTGCATTCGTACATGCATACACACATACACTGATGAACGCGCTCAGACGCCAAGACACCCTGCAGTTCCCGAATTCAGACCGAGCGCTTAATAGCACTGCGTCGGCTGCGACGCCGGCAGCGCCGCGGCAGAATCGACTCTCTCACCAACCCCCTCTCTCAAAATCTATCTCTTTACGAAATTAAGGTGCTGAACAAGCAGTGAATGAGCGCCTAAAAATAGTGAGGAACAGGTGATGAATTTCATCACAACATCATCACTAGGCCGACAGTGTCGCCGACGGAGCCGACCGAAACGGCGCCAGAGACGACGCTCTCCCAAATTTCTCTCTCTCAATCTCTCTCTCTGCGCAGGGGTAGAGACAAGTTAGGCAAGCGCGATCGTGACAAAGGGAAAAGAACAACAAGAGAAATTGCAGATGTTGTTTTTCTCGCTCAGTATTCTTTTTATATTTCTCAAAGGCAGACGCCGTTGTTCCGCGTTTTTCAATTGCGTTCTAACTGTGACAAGTTGTTTTCGAGTTCAAACAAAAGTGCTATTAATAAAGAATACATTTTTAGGTAAGTAATTTTCAAGGGTATTAAAACTTTGTCTTGTCTTAATTATTATAGCTTCTCATTTTTAGGTAATTTATTGTACGTATGTTTTATTGTTTAATTTTTTAGGTCAAGCTGACGGAACAAGGTGCATAAACAATATCGTTTCAGATTAAATCATTTTGTCCTACAGCCCAGAAGGATGTTATTCTTGCACTGCTAAGTAAGTTTTACCGTTCTTGTCTCTTTATATAATATTATAAAAATATATATTTTCCAAATTCAGATCCCATTGGTCAGGTGGAGCCTACAGTGCCTCCGGAGAGGATGCGGAGATGACTGAAAAATCTCCATGCGCAAAAAGGCAGCTCACCAAGACTCTGGAAGCTAGGAACGTGCCGAAGAGCCACCGTAGTTTGTAAAAATCTATTAATTTAATGTAAAAGTATGAAAATAATGTATTAAAAATTATGTAGTAAAAATGAATTGAAGAGAAATAAACCTAATGATAAAGTCGATGAAATTCAACATATTTTTAATAAAAATGGGCGGTGAACAGGTGATGAAAATGGGCAGTGAATAGGTGATGACTTTGGATGATAATTAGGCGCTGAAAAAGCGCCGAATTTACTGATGAATTAGGCGCTGAAAAAGCGCCGAATTTAGCGATGAATTAGGCGCTGAAAAATGGTGATGAACAGGTGCTAAAAAAGCGCTAGTTTCTGGCAGTGATGAGCCCCTAGGACATGCCCATGTTAAAATCATCGCTATTTTTCATACAAATTCAGCAGTGATTGAGCGCTTAGTGCTCAGTTTTTAGCAGTGATTCACTGCTAAAAAAGCGCTGAATGGAACTGCAGGGTAGGTCACACTATTTGTACATATACGCATCCCTGTTACTCCAAGTAACACTATACTTGTCTCTCACACACACACTATGTACCCAACCCTTGTGAAATAGGCTAATTCTGGCTAATAAAGATCACTTTTGCTGCGACCATCAAATAAGAAGCACACAAATCGGCTGTCCACAATTTCAGAAGTGGGATCACTGCGAAAATTTTTTTTCGCATATCAAATTCTGCCTACAAGCAAAACTAAAGCAAAAGTTAAAAGTACACAAGTGAAATTATTTAATTAGTGATTAAAATCATGGAAACCATCGGTGCGGACGAGTACTCAGCAGCAGAACTTCGGGGCTGGCTAGAAAAGCTTGGGCTGCCGAAAAGTGGAAACAAGGCAACTCTCGCTGCGCGCTTAAATGGAGTGCCCCCCGAAGCCCGTGGAGTTTGCCCAGTACCGGATCCCAAGGATTTATCCGATGCTGAAGTTGGATCCGAGGAAAGGCCAAATACATCTGCCGACAACGTAGCAGAACAAGATGGCGCCGGCACCTCATCGCTGGATGCCCGAAACATCGCAGAAGTCTCAAACATCATGAACATTCCAGAAGCTTCGCTGGAATTGGAATCTCTCAAGCGTCACTTGGAAATGGTCCAATTGGAAAATGAGTTCCTCAAGTTGGAAGTTTCGCGCCGTCAGCCATCTATTAGAGTGACCACATCTTCGGCAAGCAATTTGCCAGGACTCCAAAACATCGTTGCCACACCAAATCCAAACAATGTTGCCCCATCGGATTCGGGAAATATTGTTGCAGAAGTTGCCAGATCAGACACAACATTTTCTAACAACAATTCTTTGCTGACCATGGTCAAGGAAATGCTTCCAGTTTTTGACGGTGCTGCCAACAACAAGGTACCAGTTGGTACTTGCAATCATCAAAATGTACAATTTGAGTGATGACGTGACTCGCATGCTGGTCATGTCAAAGTTGAAAGATCGCGCACAAATTTGGTTGCACTCTTCTGAGAATCTGCTCTCCCTACCAGCACCGGAACTTTTAACACAACTTGCAGAAGCCTTTCACTCAAAAGAGAGCAAGATAATGTCCCGTCGTAAGTTTCAGGAGCGAAAGTGGCAACACTCTGAAGACTTCGCCACTTATTTCAACAATACGTGGGTGGTCCGATAAGTACTTAGCCTCCAAAAGAAAAACGAAAATTTTGGAAAAGTGTCAATTTATTTCTCAACATAATCTTGTTTTAGCTCGATACCCTTGACCCAGCGATGCTCCAACTTCTTTAACCCGTCTGAAAAATACGTTTCCTCGAGGTCTGCAAAATAGGCCTCTGTGGCGGCGACGACCTCCTCAATCGACCCAAATTTCTGTCTAGCGAGAGACTTTTTCAAGTTTGGAAACAAAAAGAAGTCCCATGGGGCCAAATCTGGAGAATAAGGTGGATGGGGTAGCAGTTCGTAGCCCAATTCGACCAATTTGGCCTTGGCGAGGGCGGTTGCGTTTGTTGTCCGGAGTGAGCAAACGCGGCACCCATCGCGCCGACAGCTTTCTCATGCCCAAAATTTCATGCAGGATATGACCCACGCGGTCTTTTGACATGCGTACTGTCTCAGCTATCTCGCGTATATTCAATCGGCCATCTGCCAAAACGAGATCGTGGACTTTTTGGACGTTATCCTCCGTGGTAGCCGATTTCGGGGCACCTGGGCGTGGCTCATCAAAAACCGACGTGCGACCACGTTGAAACTCGTTAAACCAATTTTTGACGGTCGCTATCGAAGGAGAAGAGTCACCGTACACAGCATCCAAGCGCCCTTTGATTTCGCTGCGTGATTTCCCTTCCAAAAACAAGAATCGAATCACAGACCGATATTGCTCTTTCTCCATTTTTCTAAAATCCGCGAACACGTATGATGCCACACGCTGGCAAAACAAAGCTACGAGTCCGATTCGGCTGAAATTTCGACAGTAGCCGTCTACTAGAATGTACTACACGATAGAAAAGTTTTCTTGCGATAGTGGCGCCATCGGGCGGTGAGGCTAAGTACTTATCGGACCACCCTCGTAAAACTCTTTTGGCTGTGCACATCCGGATTGACGACGAGGAGCTAATCGACAGTATTATCGAAGGATATACCGGATACCCTTCTACGACAACAGGCATACATGCATTGCTTCAATTCGTCTGCACAGCTGTTGCAGGCATTCGCCAAAGTTTCTTTGCGAAAACCATCCGTCGGATTTGGACGCCCCAAAGTTTCACCCGGAAACCAACCCGGACCCGCTATAAGATGCTTCAACTGCAACTCCATTGGACACTTCGCGGCCGACTGCCGCAAACCTAAACGCGCATACGGAGCTTGCTACGGATGTGGAAGTCTGGAGCATCTTGTATCCCATTGCACCGAGAAGAAGAACACAACCAACAACGAATATGTGAGACCGTTTAAAATTTTCTTTAATTCAGAACCTAATCAATTTTTGTCTGTAGAATGCCTAATCGATTCTGGGAGTCCAATTAGTTTTACAAAGTTATCCTGCGTTGAAAATATTCTGAGAAGCAACAGCATTAAGTTTAGTGAAAACCATATAACGAACTACGTTGGCTTGAATCACAGCCCTTTAGATATATATGGAAAAGTATCCTGTTTTATTATTATGCATAAAGTGAAATTTAATTTTGATTTACTAATTGTGGCAAACAAATCGATGGCATACAGTACTGTTTTAGGAAGAGATTTTATGAATATTTGTAACTTTAAGATTGTTAGGGAAAATGATTGTGAAAATGATAGTTGTTTAAATGATCGATATATTGAAAACGATTGCTCAAATGATAGTGGTTGTGAAAATGATAGTTCTAACGATAGTAGTCTTGACAAGAAAGGAAGCTAGCTTCGGCCAGCCGAAGCTTATATACCCTTGCAGATAATTCCTATTAATCACTAATTTTCCGATCGTTCCTATGGAAGCCATATGATATAGTAGTTCGATATTGATAAAATCAAAATCGAAATTCGAAAACATTTAAAAAGAGTCATGTTCCAGAGAAGAAGAGAATACAATAAAAGTCAACGAAGCAATAATTTATTTCCTATTATATTCCCATTAATTTTCCGATCGTTCCTATGGCAGCTATATGATATAGTCGTCCGATTTTGAAAAAAATTTATTCGAAATTCAGAATTAGATAAAAAATGGCATTTCCAAAAGTAGGAGGTTCTAGGTTCAAAAACACCCAAGATATAATTTTTTTAAAATTTTTTTCCCTGATTATTCCTATGGGAGCTATATGATATAGTTGTCCGATCCGGCTCGTTCCGACTTATATACTACCTGCAATAGATATAAGACTTTTGGGAAAGTTTTAGCCCGATAGCTTTAAAACTGAGAGACTAGTTTGCGTAGAAACAGACGGACAGACGGACATGGCTAGATCGACTCGTCTAGTCATGCTGATCAAGAATATATATACTTTATAGGGTCGGAAACGTCTCCTTCACTGCGTTGCAAACTTCTGACTGAAATCATAATACCCTCTGCAAGGGTATAAAAATGATTGCCTCATGGATAGTTGTGTTGAAAATGATCTCTCAAATATTGATTGGACTGGAAATGATTGTGTTATTAATAGCGGTAAAGAACATGATTGTTTAAATGAGAGTATGGATATTAGTGGTTATGACAAGGAAGTTAAGAACGATCGCGCAGTTAAATTTATTAAAAATGTTCGGTTTACAAATAGAGTTGAACAAGATTACAATAACGATAGAAATAAAACGATAGAGTTAAGTCCGAGTGCAAAATGTCAGCCCAGCGATAATTTTGAGTCTGAAATAATGTCAATTGAATATCCTGATCCAACCGATAGCAAGAACTATCGCAGTTGTTTACGCGTTACAACGTTTTAGGATATATCTTCAGGGGATAGAGTTCAAAATAGTTACGGATTGTAGTGCTTTTACTCTCGCGTTAAATAAAAAGGAACTATGCCCAAGAATAGCTCGGTGAGCGCTTTTTCTTCAAGATTATGACTATACTTTAGAACATAGAGCTGGTAAGCGTATGCAACATGTCGATGCACTTAGTAGAAACACACACATACTAACGATTGATTCTAATTCGTTTGAGGAAAACTTAGTTATTTGTCAAAGTAGAGATGAAAAAATAAAAAGTATAGTAGAGCAACTTCAGCAGACAGAACTTAAGGATTACGAAATGCGCAATGGAATAGTCTACAGGAAAAAGGATAGGGATTCTCTTTTATTTTATGTGCCAAACGAGATGGAGAGTCATGTTCTGTTTAGTTACCACGATCAGTTAGGACACGTAGGAATAGATAAAATGGTAGAAGTTATTTCAAAAAGCTACTGGTTCCCCAAAGTTCGTGAAAAATGCAAGCAACACATTAATAATTGTTTGAAATGTATCGCCTATTCTGATAAGTCTGGAAAAGATGAAGGTTTTTTACACAATATCCCCAAAGTAAGCATTCCCTTCGACGTTATACACATAGACCACTATGGTCCGGTAGATAAGAGTAGAGCTAACAAACATGTTTTAGTAATTATAGACGCATTCACAAAGTTCGAAAGACTTTATCCGGCAAAAACCACAAAGTCTAGGGAAGCAATAGTAGCATTAAAGAACTATTTCAGGTCATATAGCAGGCCAAGATGTGTGATTTCAGACCGAGGGACATGCTTCACGTCCAAAGAATTTCATGACTTTTTAGAGGAGAACGATGTGAAACACATAAAGATAGCAACCGGATACCCGCAGGCAAATGGGCAAGTCAAAAGGGTGAATAGAAGCATAGGTCCCATGATCGCTAAGTTGACTGAACCAGACAAAGGATTGTTTTGGGATACAGTTTTAGAAACAGTTGAACACGCACTTAATAATACGATGCAAAGGACAATCAATCAACACCCAAGTCAAGTTTTGTTCGGAGTATCTCAGAAAGGAAAAGTTATAGATAGCTTAAAAGATAAATTGGATGAGTTAAATAAAGATAGCGAAAGTAGAAATTTAGAAATAATAAGAGAGAAAGCCACTAAGAGTATTGAGAAGTTACAAGAATATAATAAGTTACGTACAGATCTTAAAAGAAAACAAGAGAGAACGCTATAGTCGGGTTGGTGTCCCGACTATCTAATACCCGTCACTCGGCTAAAGGGAGTGCGAGGGAGATGGCGATATAAACTTTGATCAGCTATAACTTTTTAACGAATGGTCCGATTTAAAAAATTTCTTCTACATTTCGATAGGTATTGATAAGCACAACAAAACTGCATTTTTACTTTTCCGAAATATTTAAATTTTTAAAATCGTATATAAGCTATTGTGTGCGTTAGAGGGGGCGTGGCACCTTCTGGAAACAAACTTGCGCTGCGTATGAACTCTAAGAATCTTCATGCCAAATACCAATCCTCTAGCTTTTATAGTTTCCGAGATCTCAGCGTTCATACAGACAGACAGACAGACGGACAGACGGACATGGCTATATCGACTCGGCTAGTGACCCTGATCAAGAATATATATACTTTATAGGGTCGGAAATGCTTCCTTCTAGCTGTTACATACTTTTGCATGAATACAATATACCCTTTTACTCTACGAGTAACGGGTATAAAAACCCAATGAGTATGAGAAAGACGATTTAGTTATGATAAAAAATTTCGACTGTCATGTAGGCGTATCTAAAAAATTAATACCGAAATTTAAAGGTCCTTATAGAGTGACTAAGGTTTTGCGGAACGATAGATATGTCTTGGAGGATGTTGAAGGGTTCCAACAATCTAGGCTTCCTTATAAGGGAGTTTGGGCAGTAGCAAATATGGGGCCATGGATACAAAATGTAAATAATTAAGAGATCAGGAGCTCTCCGGTCAGGATGGCCGAATTGTAGCAATAAGTCACACACACATACACACAAGCAGCTGTTTATACATACATACAAATACTTTAAGTTAGGTCACACTATTTGTACATATACGCATCCCTGTTACTCCAAGTAACACTATACTTGTCTCTCACACACACACTATGTACCCAACCCTTGTGAAATAGGCTAATTCTGGCTAATAAAGATCACTTTTGCTGCGACCATCAAATAAGAAGCACACAAATCGGCTGTCCACAATAGTATAATTTTTATAGCCGATACTATCGGCTAATATATTGGTGGCAAAGCGATTGCTGGAACTCTATTAAAACAAGAAAGGACGCTAGCTTTGGCCTGCCGAAACTTACAAGTATATACCCTGGCAGATCATTACTATTAAATTACAAATTACAATCCCTTTTATGGGTAGTTATACCCGTTACTCGTAGAGTAAAAGGGTATATTGTATTCGTGCAAAAGTATGTAACAGGTAGAAGGAAGCGTTTCCGACCATATAAAGTATATATATTCTTGATCAGGATCACTAGCCGAGTCGATCTAGCCATGTCTGTCTGTCCGTCTGTCTGTCTGTCCTTCTGTATGAACGCTGAGATCTCGGAAACTATAAAAGCTAGGAGATTGACATTTTGCATGCAGATTTTAGGAGCTCCTACGCCGCGCAAGTTTGTTTCAAAATGGTGCCACGCCCCCTCTAACGCCCACAATCGCTTATATACGATTTTGAAAATTTAAATATTTCGGAAAAGTAAAAATGCAGTTTTGTTGTGTTTATCAATACCTATCGAAATGTAGAAGAAATTTTTTAAAACTTATGCCTGATCAAAGTCTTTATCTCCCTCGCACTCCCTTTGGCTGAGTTACGTTTATTAGATAGTCGGGACACCAACCCGACTACAGCGTTCGCACTCCCTTTAGCTGAGTGACGGGTATTAGATAGTCGGGACACCAACCCGACTATAGCGTTCCCTCTTGTTTTTTTAACTTTAAATATTTTTTTAACTGTTTAAAATCAAAAATAATTTTCTTTGTAGAAAAATTTTACTAATACTAAGTTTGGCCTAACTTTTTATGTTTAAGCTTAAGATGTTAATCTACAAAATAAAACTGACTTGGGGAAAGTTTGTTTCATAACTTTTCCACGCCCACAAACCGCAAAAGTTTGCAAAGCCCATATCTAAAGATTTTTTTGCAGTGTCAATTGTATTTTACTTTATTCGATAATGCTATCGGACCATTTATAAAAAAAGTAATGTGTATGTAATTAAAAATTTCGCTTTGCCGCTTTTATATTTCAATATCTCTCGCACTTCTTTAACAGAGTAACGGGTACTTGATAGGGGAGACATTTTCTTTTCTTTTTAAGGTCAAAACTATATCCATATCTAAAAAAATTGCTAAAATCAATTACAAATTGAACGTTGTATTTAAAACTAATTATATTTATTTCTTTTAAACTCAATATTAAAGTGATTTCAGTATGTTCCCAACCACCGTTTGAAACATACACGATAATGCGCAGTCAAAACGTTTTAAGCAGAGCTGCCTCAGACCGAGAAGGAGTTGTCCAAACCTCAAATAATTGGATTGCTGCAGAGTATACCGGGCTAGAGAAACCAGAGCGGCGTTTGAGTGGCTTCCTAGAATAACGGCGTACTCCGTACTGATAGCCAGGTCTGTAAATAATTTTATAAGAAAGATGTATTATCATGTAACACGAACTCATTTTTTTAATTTTAACCTACAATAGAAAGAAGACTTTTGGGAAAGTTTTATCGCGAGACTACACTAAAAACCAGAGCAAACGCTATAGTCGGGTGCCCCGACTATCAGATACCCGTTACTAAGGGAGTGCGAGGGAGATGGAGATATACAACTTTGATCGCTCATAACCTTTTAACGAATGGATTTTAAAAATTTCTTCTACATTTCCATAGGTATAGATAAACACAATATAAGTGCATTTTTATTTTTCCTTTCAAAAAATGGCTTGAGGCGAGAGGCGTCGTGGCGAGTATCTGCATGCAAAATGCCAACCTTCTAGCTTTTATAGTTTTGGAGATCTCAGCGTTCATCCGGACAGACAGACAGACATGGCTAGATCGACTCGGCTAGTGATCCTGATCTAGAATATATATACTTTATAGGCTCGGAAACGCTTCCTTCTACCTGTTACATACCTTTACTGCGTTGCAAACATCTGACTGAAATTATAATACCCCTGCAAGCGTATAATTAGCTAAATTAGTTGGGGGCAACTCGAGATATCACTATGGACGGCAGTCCATGTAGTGACGAAGCGCACAAGGAGAGTGTGCGATGGCGACTACTATTATATAGCCGCAAAATTAAAAATCTGCTGTGATAGTCCGATCGTAATGAATAATACACCAAATTAAAGGTATTGCTAAAGGATTGCATGCCAAGACCTCAAGAAAATCAATTGGTTTGGGAGAGAGAGCGGTGAAAGTGTAAAAGTGAAAATTTAGAAATTTGGATCTGTTGGGGCCGGTGGGGATAGTTGGCCCCCCGGACTACGTTAGTTGTATTCCTACTGAAAATGCGCTTAATATGAGGGGTCATATGAGAAAATCGACGCTCCGTTCAAAAGTTATACCGAAAACAAATTTGCGGGGGCCTAGTCAAAATGAAAATTTAATTCTGTTTGTCAGTTTGTCTGCTTGTCAGTTTGTCCAAAACTTCTATACTACTAAAGCTATAGACTTGTGCTGCATCTCGTTTGAAAGGTATTTTTAAATGCTATAAACGCCTTCTACATGCACATTGTGTAAATGTAATAGTTAAAAAGATATGAACAAAAGACAATTTGTTTAAACTTTTTTTTTAGCTTTTTTTTAATTTTCTCAAAAACAGCTCTAACGATTTTCTTTACAACTTTAAACTGTCTAGCCCTTGAGATTCCTTAAATTTTGGTATATAACACATTACTGTAAAAAATCACGTTTAAAAGTTATTAAATAATAGTAAATTTTAGAAAGTGTTTTTATATTTTCGAATGTAAAATTATTTTTCGTCACAAAATATGATATCAGATCTTTTGTATGTTGAAGGTGCGGTCGTCACTATTTTTTACCTCGTTAAGAGGTGTTTTTGTTTGATTGGGAATTAGAGTGACCAGTTAATCCATTTGAATTCAGCGCCCTTTTATATCTGGCATTTGTTACTGGTACTGTTAATACACAAAACTGTGGGCGCTACAGCTTTTTGCAGTTTGTGGGCGTTATAAGGGGCGTTGCACCTTGATAAAACCAACTTGTGTTGAGTATATTGTATATACGTAACCACTAGAATATGCTTGCTTTATGTCAATTCTCTAGCTTTTATAGTTTCCGAGATCTCAGCGTTCAAATTTGACGTTTTTTGGCAAACTAAAAAATGCTTTAAAAGTTTCAGGCAAATCTAAAATGTGACCCAAGAAAAGGTTTTCGGTGTATAAAAGAACCGCCCATTTACAATATACTACCAGTAACGACCGCTTGCCCGCGCATAAACTTGGGGGCATTTCATTATTTGCTTAATTACTTTTTAATAAATGGTCAATTTTCTTTACTTTATTTTTTAAGCATCTCTCTTGTAAAATCTTTAAAAATGTGGCGCGGCAGGGTGCTGACACTAACTTGCGCTACGAAGGAATTTGATAGTTTCCGAGATCTCATCGTTCATACGGAACAGTGCTGCCATTTTGTCCTTTTTAAGGACAGATCTGCCCTTTTTTTAACGGCTTCATCCTGAAAAAATTTCAAACATTTCAAACAAGCGCAGTAGATCATTACATAATTAAATTTAATATTAGATCCATTTAAATTAGGTAAAAATATAACCCTTTGATCAAAACTGTGAAAAATGTGTAAGTATTTACTTTTGTCCTGTTTTTTTGTGCTTTTTTAATTTTTTTTGTCTTTTTTTCCCCGGTTTTTTTTGCCTTATCTGTCCTGTTTTTCAAGCTAAGTGATGGCAGCACTGATACGGACAGACGGGGAATCAAAGATTTGCATTTACAGGGGTAACGACTTAATTCCTCCGACATAATTCCTCCGTTTTTAAAAGACATAATTTCGCGTGATCTTATGACGTTTAAAAGTGACATAAGTCCTCCGAGGAAAAAACGACATAATTTCTCCAGCCGAGAAATTATGTCGCTGCCAAACGACATAAGTTCGCGCGAAATTATGACGTTTAAAAACTTCTTGTGGAGGACTTATGACGTTTAAAAGTGACATAAGTCCGCAGAGGAAAAAACGACTTAATCTCGCCGGCATATGTACATATGTATAAATTTATTTACATATGTACATTGTATATATATGTATACATCTTCTGCGTGTATATGTATATTCGTATATATATCTTTTGCATATACATATATATATTTGTCGTTTATATGTACATATATTTATATACATATGTACACATATATATATACAGTGGCTCGCAGCTTATTTCGTGCAGGGACATATTTTAATTTAAAAGTGGTCTAGCCGATAAACTATTAAAGTTATCAAGAAAATTTAAACGCAGTCTTATTCAGTAGTATTCTAAGATATTATATCTTATTCTATCTTAAACATAAACTGAAAATACAGACTTTTTTAATGTCGCAGCTTATTTCGTGCAACAACATTATGTTCGGTTTATTCGTAACTTGTTTATTTTTAGAAAGTTTTTCTACTTCTACATTGTTTTGTACGTTATTAATAAAGTATTTTAAAATTTCAAAGGATTTAAATACAATTAAAAAAAAAGTTAAAAAAAATTAAAAAAAACTACGCAACTTTTGAAAATTAAACGGCTTAAACGTAAAAAAAACTTGTAAAATTATTTAACAAATCACAGAATCTGTTGATTTACGACCTAGATTTTCAAAATATGTAGTCCAACGCTTCGCATAAGTAAATTGAGTGGTGTGAATGGTCCCAAAATGCATTCTTTATAACTCTAAGTTAAGTAGGGCAGAAGAAAATTATCCGAAAAGTTAAAAAAATATACAGATACGGTATCCAAAATTAGCTGGTCTTGATTAGAATGGAATGGGCTAACAATGTTATGTGGAAACCATTCGCGTCCTAAAGCGAGATCACACACTTATAGACCAATCAAGTTGAAATATGGTACATATCACATTTAAGAACAACCTAAGTGTATTAAAATAGGCTATAAAGCACGTCATTCGTCCCATTTTCATTTGGAATCATTTTTTTCTTTTCATTAGAGTGCTTACTGACTTATTATCGTTACTATTAAACGCAATTTGTGTACTTCCAACGAAGTTCCGATTCTTACAACACCCACCATGAAACTAAGGCTAAGCAAAGAGGCAGTAATGATATAGGTTGGGCATGTTCTGAGGTAACTGAGCGTGGAAGATTTTTTTTTGTTAAGAATGAATGATTTAAACATTTATCTTCAACATTAAATGAAAAATTCCCTCAAAAAAATTTTAAAACTAGGCCAAAAATTAGTTTTAAGTTTTACCAGGACACCGGCCCACAGTAAATATTCGGTTTTTGCCTTTCTGGGATATCAAAAATTCATCTTTTATGATAAATTTGGTTATCCAATTATAAAACGTTAATTAAAGAATACAATTTTGGACTGTCAAGAATCAAGTTAATTTTTAAGGATTTTTTTTTAATAAAATACAATTTAAAGCACGTTAATGACGTAATATACTAAATTACCCAAAAACATTCGCTTTTTCTGGTGGTAATATGTTTTGAAGATATTACACAACAGAACAAATGCCCAAAAACATTTTTCAAAAAAGTTTTAACATCAATTTTAAGGATTTTGTTGCTTGCACGAAATAAGCTGCGACGTTAAAAAATTCGGTAATTTTTGTTTATGTTTAATTTTAAATGTTATTTTAAAAAATTAATAAGCGTAGAATACGATATAATATCTCAGAATACTACTGAATAAGACTGCGTTTAAATTTTCTTGATAACTTTAATAGTTTATTGGCTAGACCACTTTTATTTCTGCACGAAATAAGCTGCGAGCCACTGTAAATATATATATATTATATATTTACAAATACATATATAAATATATATACATACATATGTATATACATATCTCTGTATTTATTTATTTCTGATTCAACAACATTTATGTAATAATTTATTTATGTTTATACATGCATTCATACATATGTATGTACGTACATATGTAGACAATACATGAATTATCCTTAAATTCATTAATAAATTTTCCTCTAATTCATACATGAATTATCCTCAAAACCCAAAATATTGCTTATTTTAAAATGGGTTTGTTGATTGGGATTCATAAAAAAATCCAATCACCACTAAATCATCGGCAAAAAAACACTTCGTCGCAATCGGATTTCGCGCGCAAAAGAAATACATACATATGTATACAGTACGTACAGTACATACAGTTTGTCCAGTAATTGTTTGCAAAAGTGAAAATGGCATAGAAATTCGTTTTTAGATGGGAAATGTACAAGCAAATACTAGATTTTTGAATTTTTTTCTTTTGGAATGTTGTTTATATAATTATTATCTTTCCGATTGCCTCAAAACATTTTCATTTTTCACTCTAAAACACCTTAAAAAACAAGAAAAACTAAAAAATTGAAAATATTCGGCTGTCAATTAATTGTTTGCAAAATGCAATAGGATATAGTATAGAAAGAAGACTTTTGGGAAAGTTTTAGCCCGATAGCTTGAAAACGGCTAAAGTTATTGTACTAATTTTTGGTGGGGTCCTTGTGGTGCATGTCCTGCATTTAAACGACCCGGAATTGACCGTCTAAGGACATTTTTAATTATACTTTTAAAGGATTTTCTTCCAAAAAACTTTTGCAGGTGATTTGTATGGTGTTGGCATTTTTGACGCAGTTTTCTCCCGTTTTGAGTGGTAAAATCGGCAAAATGTGATTCTATTTCTAGAATGTCCAACGAAAAGTGCTGGATCATTGTTTAATATATATATATATATATATATATATATATATACATATAAATAGAGTTTATATATATCTAAATGTGAATATATATTCTTAATATATGTGTATGTTCCTTTAAGATATACATGTATAATATGCAGATGTCTAATGTATACATATATCCCTATATATGTATATATATACCTATATTAATATATATATAACTATATATGTATGGTATACTCATTTTTTAACGACATAATTTCGCGCGATCTTATGTCGTTTGGCAGCGACATAATTTCTCGGCTGGAGAAATTATGTCGTTTTTTCATCGGAGGACTTATGTCACTTTTAAACGTCATAAGTCATCCACAAGTAATTTTTAAACGACACAATTTCGCGCGATCTTATGACGTTTAGCAACGACATAATTTCTCCAGAAAAAAACGACATAAGTTCTCGGACCAAATGTACTGGGAGGAATTATGTCGGAGGAATTATGACGCTATGCCGCATTTACATATGTATAACTATTATATTTATATGAAGGGTTGACTTTTTATACCCGTTACTCGTAGAGTAAAAGGGTATATTGTATTCGTGCAAAAGTATGTAACATCTAGAAGGAAGCATTTCCGACCATATAAAGTATATATATTCTTGATCAGGGTCACTAGCCGAGTCGATATAGCCATGTCCGTCTATCCGTCCGTATGATCGCTGAGATCTTGGAAACTATAAAAGCTAGAGGATTGGTATTTGGCATGAAGATTCTTGGAGTTGAAGTTTTTTTCAAGAAGGTGCACTCCATCTCCCTCGCACTCCCTTTACCTGAGTAACGGGTATCTGATAGTCGGGACACCCGACTATAGCGTTCTCTCTTGTTGAAGTTAGGATAAAGCATTTTTGCATTGTGGCTGCTATAACTTGAGGACAATCAAACCATTTTCTATCAAATTAAAACATAGCGGTAAAAAAAAACGTTAAAATTAAATAATTTGATATTTCGGGTCATTGGTTTTTAAATCATACCTATTAAATTATTTACTAGACAGAGTGGGCAAATCTTACCCTTTCTGCACAATATCAACGATTCCAGGAAATTAAGTTCCAGCACGTCGGCCTTTAGCTGATGGGCCTCGAAGATGAGCCGCTTGAGCTGGTCATCGCCGCATCCCTCGATCATGGCGCTGATGTCCAGGGACCAATGAGAGGCTCGCAGGACGAAGATCTCGCTCCACACCACCTGCAAGATGGCATCCTGCTGGCAGCGCTCCAGGAGAGCGAACTGTTCATTGGCCTTCGCCTGTCGCAAACATGTAACGAGGATCTGGGCGAGGATCTGGAAGTGCAGCGCCTGGGAACGGGGCGTTGGGCAAGGCGCTGGCACAGATTGCGCAGGATGTCTCCGGGCGTTGCGGTAGGGAGTCACCTGCTGGTTGCGGGGACCCCGCTCCTCCTGGACGGCGGCGGCGTTCATTCCCACGGCCAGACATCGCTGAAAGCGGCAGGAGGGGCACCAGTTCCTTCGCGCCTTGTCCACCACACAGTTTCCGGCGAGGGCTATGCAGGCGTAGCTACTGCCACGCCTCACGCTCCGCTTGAAAAAGCACGAACACCCATCGCAGCAGGCCACGCCGTAGTGCTTCCCGGAACTCTGATCGCCACACACTGTGCAGGCACTAAAGTTCGACATGGTCACTGCTGCTAGTGAGAGTCGCTACTGACTGAATCAGGTCCTTCTGGATATTGGCGGTTTTATATGCGACTTGGACTTCCGATACCCACAAATGATATGCAAACCTGATACACAAAAAAAAAGTTTCCCAGTTTGTGAAATAAATTCGTCAGGCCCTAAATATAACATTCACATTCTTGGTTTCAAATTAGTTTACCTCCTTCTTCAGAAACTCCGAATCGGAATTAATGCAATGGCTATATCAATTTTCTAACTTTCAATCACTTATAAGTTATAACTTAAGTACGAGTAATAGTTACCTTCGTTCGAATTTGCTTATAGTTACCAGAACATCGCCTCTATTCCATAGGAATTCATTATTACTATTTTTGATGCCAATAAATCAAAGTAGCGACCTTTGGACACACTCCCAAGTCCCTTCAGCTTTTTATGTCCAAAATATTTGTGGATACCAATGACTGAAAACTTATCAGGAATGCTTTAAGTTTAAGTTTACTTTTATTTACATACACAAAATGTTCATCAAGGATTTTATTACGTAAATTCCCAAACTGCATTGCTATATTTTCCCCAGTGCATGAGGGCTTTGTGCCAAAGCGTGATTCGAGGATTTTTGTTTGCCCGAGACGTTCTAGCAGGGGGCGTGGCGCGTCAAAAGTGACAATCATCTACTGCTATTCCGGAGCGTGTTAACAATTTGTAAACAATTATTGTTTTGCTCTGTGATTGGACGCGCGCTCGCCACTTGAAGTGTCCGCGTTGAGGTCCTTTTATACTGACATTTCGGGTAAACACCGAAGACGTTTGTGGGTAGAGAAAGGAATAGGGCTGGGCTTAGAGTCTACCTGGTTCATATTCTGGCAAATCTTTGGGCGAGTCAGATAAACTTTTTAATTGGAAGTTAACACCAAGTTAGAGCTTTTTTTTAATACTCAGTAGTCCCTTGCATGAATTAATTTAATGAGGGGATTCCCTAAACTGTTGAATTGCTGAATTGTTGAAAATTCAATAGGAAATTTCAGCAATTAAGGGAACGACCCTAAATGGTTCCTGTTGAATTTTCAAACAGCTGTTATTTGTTAAAAAGTGTCATAGAACTTTAAACACCTAAAATTTGATTTTTTATAGTTATTTACTGTTTAAAATTGTTAGCAAGGTAAGAATAACTATAAATAAGCTGTCTAACTTGATTTTAAAGCAGAGCATGTAAAAAACAGTTGACTAGCTGTCTCAAAATAACTCTCACTTCGGGACCCTTTGAGCAAATAGTCACATAGAAACTGTTTATTTTGATTCAAAAGGTTTTCGGTCTTTGCTCAACCAGTAACCGTTTTTTTTGTTTCAAAACTGTTTCGGTTGATCAAAGACCGTTTGAACTGAACGGAGAACAAAAACGGTCTTTTGACTTTTTATACCTATGTGTTTAAAGTACAGATATGTTCTATATACCGAAAATGTTGTTTGTTTTTTCCTAATATTTTAAACTTAATTAACTTTTTAACATTTAATTATAAAAAACAATAGCATTTTTTTATTTTTAAAAATCTTAAACCAAGAGTATTTTGGATTTCATTACTGTCTCTTAAGCTTGAACGCAATGTTCAGAACTTTAGCAGACCCCTATTTCCAGTTATACTTTTACCTAATGTAAAATATAAAGAACCGCGAATTCTTCAGAAGATGATGGAAGATGATTTACTCGTATAACACTATCTCTTAGACGATTTATCAAACAAAATAAAAACCGCGAGTTCTTCAGAAGATGATGGCCATTGTATATATTTACTCGTATAACACCATCACTTAGAGACTGTATCTTACAAGACTTAAAACCGCGAATTCTTCAGGAGATGATGGCTATTGTATTTACTTGAATAACAGCATCACCAATTTCTGAATAAATGTTCTATATATTCCCCCCTTACAGAGCATTTCAAAGTTTCGTTCATCTACTAACAGTTTTTTGGGACCGTTTCATACAAACGGTCTCAAAAAACGGTTTTTTAAGGGACCGAAAAAATTTTTCTCAGTCGAGAACGGTCAACCGAAAACCGAAACAAACTGAAATGAAGTGTTTCGCTCAGACCGAAACCAAATTTTTATGTTTTTTTCGGTTTCGTTCAGACCGAAACAGCAAACGAAAAAACGATCAACTGTTTTTTACATGCTCTGTTTTAAAGTAAATATGGCGTACTGGTGATACTAAAATGTGACAGAGTTGCCATGACTTTTAACAAAAAAGGTGACAACTCTGGTTCGCAACGATTCAACAAAATTTTCAACAGCCTCGAGGTTGTTGAATTGCTGAAATTTCTGAAACTTGATTTTGTATGGAACAGCTGATTAACAGCTGACCAAAATTAAACAATTCAGCAATTTAACAGTTTAGGGAATCCCCTCAATATATTATTTCGATTTTTGTTGTTTTATGTGCATGAAATAATTTGACTTTTGAGTTTAATAGAATTGAATGAATTTGAATTTTGAGTAATAGAATAAATGAATAAATCGCATTAATTCCGAAAAGAGAAGAAAGCAAAAAATAATTCTGACAAATTTATAAAATAAAAGATGTTCATTAATGTATTCATTCAAGAAAAATAAAAATCACCAAGACTTAAGTGAGCTACATAAACACCACTGGTCAAAATAATAAGTACATATGTTACATCCTCACTAATTTGATATCTCTATAGAGATATATAACTATATATAGTTATTGAGGCCTCCCTAACCTTTTTATTTTGAAAGCTTATTCTGTTTTGAAATATTTTAATAAACAATGGATACAGTAAATCCTGTCTATTCCATGTTAGCCATGCATTTGTTCTGAAAGGTCGATTTCATACCACACTATAGTGTGGTCAAAATAAAAAGTACATTTGTGTTATTTATAAATTTTAAAATATTAAATCTAGAATGGGGCTACGGTTAAAATATTATTTTAAGTTAGGATCATATTTATAAGAAGTCTGGGCCAATTGTACTTTTCACAAAGTTTCCAAGCCTCGATTTGGTTACTGGGTAAGAATTTCTCAACTGCGCATATGAAACAAGAGAGAACGCTATAGTCGGGTGCGCCGACTATCAGATACCCGTTACTCAGCTAAAGGGAGTGCGAGGGAAATGGAGATATAAAACTTTGATTGCGCATAACTTTTTAACGATTTAAAAAATTTCGTCTACATTTCGATAGGTTTTGATAGGTAGGTAGGTAGAAGTGGCGAGGTCCTCTCTGAGAGCCTCCAAGTAGAGCTGAGCTCCGTTTTGATCCACACCCTCGTAAATTGTTGTCTCCGCGTTCTCTTCAGTACCAGCCTGCGTCATTTAGAAAACCTAGGATTGCAGTTATCCTCTGCTTTCCTATTTCTCCCAATGATTCCAGCTGATACGCCCCGAAGTATCTCGCCCTGATATGGTTTAGTGCTGGGCAATGACACATCATGTGCTCAGGTGTCTCCTGTGTGTCTGTTTCTTTGCAGCTCCTGCAATTAGCATTGTACGGAAGCCCCATCTTCATGGCTTGCGTGCCAATGGCCCAATGGCCTGTGATGAGTGCCGTGATCCTTCTAATATCCCTTTTGCTTTTGGATATTAGTTCTCGAGTTCTCTTGCTATTGATGGTTGGCCAGCAGAGCTTTGATCTCCTGAGACCCTGCTTTTCTGACCAACTTTTACTAGCTAGTGTTTTGTAGTGTTCGTGAATCCTTGCTTGGACTGTATTAAGGGATTCAGGTAGACTAGTTGTATAGGAGTCGTCTGCCGACCCCTTTCGTGCAAGTTCATCCGCCTTTTCGTTTCCTGGTATATCATTGTGCCCTGGCACCCATGTTATCTGTACATGGTTGTTTGTTGCTAGTATGTTGAGAGCCGACTTGCAATCGGCTACTAGTGTCGAGTTGGTTCTTGCTGCTGCGAGAGATTTGATAGCCGCTTGGCTATCCGAGTATATCCGTACCTTGGTATTCCTGAGGCATTGCTGAATCGAAAGCTTGGCTGCTTCTAAAATAGCAAGTACCTCAGCCTGAAAAACTGTCGCTGATTCTGGGAGGTGGAATTTCGATTCTATCCCCCAGCTTTCAGCGAAAATTCCAGCCCCTACACCACAGTCCATCTTGGAGCCGTCAGTGTAGAGTGATACCTCATCTTGTCCGGTTACTCTGTCATTCTCCCAGTCTTCCCTCGTTGGAAAGGTAGTCGTAAATCCGTTTCCAAATCTTATCTCCGCTGTCATATAATCCGTCTTGTTCTTTGCCAGATAGTTGTTGTCCTCTAAGATACGGCAGTGCCCTGTGTGGTAGCCGTTTTGATAAGCACAATAAAACTGCATTTTTACTTTTCTGAAACATTTAAATTTTGTAAAATCGTATATAAGCGATGGTGGGCGTTAAAGGGGGCGTGACACCCCTTTGAAACAAACTTGCGCTGCGTAGGACTTCCTAGAATCTTCATGCAAAATGCCAATCTTGTAGCTTTTATAATTTCCAAGATCTCAGCGTTTATACGGAACGGACAGACGGACATGGCTAGTTCGACTCGGCTAGTGATCCTGATCAAGAATATATATACTTTATAGGGTCGGAAAAGCTTCCTTCTACCTGTTACATACTTTCATACTCTACGAGTAACGGGTATAATAATCCATGCCTAGAAGTGGCTGAAGCTCATGCGTGGCTAAAAGTTTATTGCGAACCGTGGAATTTAGTCTAAGAAAATTGGACAAAGTGCTTCTACATTCGCAGAGATGAAATTTTGTGCACCGAAGGCAGGAACGAAAACATAGTTTCCATTTTAAACAATTCGAAACTAATTTCCCATTTCTTGGGATACACCTTGATAAGTAATTCAAATAAAATAATATACATATGTAGATATTTTAAATTTTTACACGTCTTTTTTAGGAATATTCTCTGCCGCTGCGCTGCTAGCGTTTCGACCCTGGAAGCATTTTCTATCGCGGAAGTCACTACTTAGTGACGTCTAGAAGATGAAAACGATCGTCCGCGATATCGCATTCGGATCGCCGAAGTCACCCCCGTCGGGAAGAAATGTTCCACTACTGCGAAGCAACAGCAATAAATAAATATCTTCTGTTTTTGTTTTATATTTTCGGAAAAAACAGCAATAAAACGTTGACATTTTTTCCCGTTATCAGAACCGAAAAACACGTCGCTATGGTAAGTTTGAACGAAATCGGTATTTGGAGCTAAACGGAAGTTTATCCAGGGCCGCTTTCTCGAGTCCCTGTTAAACTCCCTGAAACCTATCTGTTCGTAAAAGATAAAGAACAGATAAACTTATCGTAAAAGCAAATCCGTTTTCCGATTCCTTTAATTTATCTGAACGAGCAACAATTACAGAGTGCTGTTCAGCCTAGTACTCAGTACGACGAAAACTGCTAGCTAACCATAGGAGTAAGCGAGAGGCAAATAGCTAGTATTGTATTTTGGTATTAAGGAAATACCAAAATAATACCAGATTTAGCGGATGAATTCCGATGAACGCCTTTAGCCGCGGCCCAAGGAATAGACAATTTGATCTTTGGCTGTGTTTGTGTAGAAGCGGTGTGCCAATAACAAATTATAAATGGAAGGAAACCCCCAAAAACCAATGGAAAACTGCTTGTGGGAGTTGCGGCAATACATATCGCCGTGCCAACAGCAAATTTTAGCTTGCGACAACATTTTGTAATATTTTAAAATTGGCGCCAGTTGATGTTTGCTGTTTGTCAACAAAGCCAGTAAGATCATGCCGGCATTGCGGATGAACTCCGAAAACTTCGGCCACACTAAAAGATTAATATTTTCGACTAGTAAAACTCTTAGTCGAAATATATCCCAGAGTAGAAGAGAATACGATAAAATCCAACGAAGCAATAATTTATTTCCTATTATAGTCCCATTAATATTCCGATCGTTCCTATGGCAGCTATATGATATAGTCGTCCGATTTTGAAAATTTTTTTTCGAAATTCAGAATTAGATAAAAAATGGCATTTCCAAAAGAAGGAGGTTCTATGTTCAAAAACACGCAAGATATAATTTTTTACATTTTGTTCCCCGATATCTCCTATGGGAGCTATATGATATAGTTTTCCGACCTGCAATAGATATAAGACTTTTGGGAAAGTTTTAGCCCGATAGCTTTAAAACTGAGAGACTAGTTTGCGTAGAAACAGACGGACAGACGGACAGACGGACAGACGGACGGACAGACGGACATGGCTAGATCGACTAAGCTTCGGCTGGCCGAAGCTAGCTTCCTTTCTTGTTTTAAATACCATTTTTTTATATTTCCCTGCTAATAGATCTTTTTTTACGTTAATTTATGGTACGTTTAATTTAAGACAAAAGAAAGAATAAAAACCCAACAGTAACATATTTTGCCAACTAGAAAAGCGTTTATTCAAATAATTTTACATTTAAAAGCTTTTTTAAGGACTCTGAGCTGAGATTGCACCTTAAGTCCGTTAGGACAAGTTTAAGAGCGGAGAACGACCTCTCGACGCTAACTTGTGTGGCTGGAACCGCGCGCACTACTTTGGCCAGCTTATATAGATAAGAATATGGAAACTTTTGGCGCTCCCAATACTCCATGATGCCAGTGCTTACATCAATATGCTTGGGGCAAAGAGAATATACACACTAATGCGGTTATTCCACTATTTTAGGCTTAGTCATTAGAGCAATTTTCTCTCTCGTTGGAGACAACGCGGAATTGTTTCGAAACAGAAAAGGATATTTTTCATTGAATGTTCAGGCTGTATGCAATGCCAAGCATCTCCTAACAAATTTGGTTGCCAGGTGGCCCGGATCTTCCCACGACAGCACCATACTTAACAACAGTCGCCTTAAATATCGTCTCGACAACGGCAAGTTTAAAAACTATTATATTTTAGGAGATGGAGGGTACAAAACCACTGAATATATGACACCACTTCTTAATCCTAGAAATGAAGCTGAGAGACTATACAATGAGTCACAAATTTGAACTCGCAATACAATCGAACGTTGCTTTGGAGTTCTGAAAAGACAATTTCCAGTGTTATCACGGCGATGGCAGTAGTAGTCGCATGCGGAGTTTTGCACAATATTGCCATTTTAGAAAATAGTCCCATACCTGATGAGGAAGAGAATAACCAGGAAGGAACTACCAATACAGATGAAACGGTTCAGGAAAACGGGAACGATGCGACCGGAAGACATAGGCAAATTTTGATTAGTGAAATCTTCGCAACGTAAGATTTGGTTTTGGTTTATTATCAATAATAATGAAATTATAATGCAGCTCGCTCGTTTTTATTTCTATAGTATTCTTGCTGAAGCTTAAGCAGGGAAAGTCTTTGTCTTCTGCACCTCTCTTTCGAGAAACACACAGTTTCTGCGACTTCTTATCCTTTAGCTTTGTTGGATTCCATCCTTGAAACCCCACTTCCTTACGCGGCATATCCTCTTGTAGCGCGGGTATTTCTTAAAATTATTACTTTGTAAGGATGTTTCTACGGCTGGGATGGAGCTCAGTCTCCCCAGGATCCTTTACAATCGAATTTGTAAATAAGCGGGGACGAGGAGAGGCGGGCAATCTGGACGCAGTCGCCGAACAGTGTAAGATTTTGCCAATCTAGCGGGACTTTTAGCAAAAGTTGAACTATTTTTGAGGTCGATGAGCTTTTAGCAGCACTTTTAGAAATGTTCAACTATTACGAAAACAGGCACAAAACAAAACAAATAATTTTTTTTTGGAAGATAACGGTTTTTAAAGTTGGACTTTAGAAATGCATGCAAAATTGGACTGGGAAGCGAGCAACAGTTGACAAAGTTTAGTCTTATCAATTGCATCGCGTGATCAGTGGGAGCAGCCAAAAGTTATTTTTCCCAGAAACTTTGGACAATTCTTAATCTACTTTTAAAAACAAAAGAATTTTTTTGGGACCAAAAAATTTTTTTTTATTTTTTGAAAAAAGTGCCAAAAAGTAAGTGTGTTTTTTCATATTTCTGTTTTTTGGTAGAAAAAAACTTATATTATTCTATCGCATTCTATCCAACCAGAACATACATCATTCGCATGCATTCATTCTGATTCAGAATCTAAAATAAAATCTTGCCCATATTTTGCCCAAAGACCTTCTATTTAGAAATGACTGAAATAAGCCGTGATGCATTTTTCGAGGTTTGGTCGAAAAACATAAAAACCGCTCAGCGAGACGCTCTTGTAAAGCACGCAGTGATGGTGTTTGGCAATGACATTGATCACTCCAAATTGAAATTACACATGAGAAAACTGTCTTTTGAGTTTCAAAACAGATTTGAGAAATCTAGGAGAGACAAGGCCAGGTTTTTTGCTCATAATGCAAGTTGGCTTTAGGTCACATTAAATGGCGAAGACTATCGCATTGATGTCATTGCTTCCACCTCAAGTACAAGAGGGAGGGCACAAAAAGCCTATTCTGAGTGTTGTCCTAAAACACAAAAGAGGAAAAGCCAAGAATTGTTGTCAACGATAAATGAGGATCAATTGCTATCAGCCGCAGAACAGGCTTTGCGGGCGGAAGGTAAACGGGATTCAGCTAAATTAATTAATGAATTATCAAATGCTCCCGCGTCGACGGGGACTATAATTAAGAAAGCTAAATTATCTTCTAATAGCACTGCAAAACGCCTTTCAGCAGATCAAGCACTTGCCCTTATGATAGACAGTAAATTATCAATGCACCAGTACAATACCTTGCGGCAGCATACTAAAATTACTGATATCATCCGATCCATTTATAGCAAGTTTGAGAGCACCACCAAAAACTAGACACTTAAAGCTCCCAGAAGATGTGTCTCAACTTGTATCGGAGTCTGACTAGCTTGCCCAAAAAAAAGTAGTAAAATTTTTCTATGAAGTTTGAATTGTTACCATTTAATAAAAAAAAATCTTAAAAATATAAACCAAAGTTTTTTTGTTTTTGTTATGAATTATCTTTAATATAAAACCTTATTTGCAGCTGCTCAGCTTATAACATCGAAGTTACAGCTAAAAACATGAGCATATACCCAAAATTCAACATTTTCCAAAAAAAAAAAAAAGTGGTCTCCAAAAATTAAAAACAAAATTTTTTAAGTTGGCGAAAATTATAACAAAAAATACAAAAATAGTTAAAAATGTCGAAAATTTTTTTTCAATATTTTTTTTAAAGTTTTTATCTTAAAAAAATCAGTTTTTTTCAATTTTTAACGCCCCCAAAAGTGCCACGCCCATTTTTTTATGTCCAACATAATCGTTGGGCTTACTATATTAATATTCACTCCAAATTTGAAGCCGATATTTTTAAAAATACGACTCCTACTGATTTAAGTCCCCCTAGATTGGCAAAATCTTACACTGTGCGCCGATCAGTCGCGATGTGCGCGGTGGGCCTTATTGGCGGGTCAGAGCAGGCATTTGGGACTCGGATTTGGCCGGACGCGAACGAGTGAAAGCCGTCACGTGCGTGCCGGAGGAGGCACAGTGGGGGGATTGGGCCGTATCCACTGTGTCAACTCCCGCCGCCTGGGGCGCTGTTTCACGCCCACGCAGAGGAATCGTCTCTAAACATGGACAGAAGTTAGCACTCCCAGTTCTGGGACAGGCTCCCACTGTTCGGGATGGGTGTGCGTCGGTCGAAACCGAGACGGAAAGCTATGCAAGCGGAAAGAAAACCCGTACTTACACGCCTTCACGTCTGTGCACGTGGTCGCCACCAAAGTCCAGTTGCGCAGAGGAATGTTCTCGAAAACGCAACCGGCTTGGCTTAGGCCACTGTTTTAGCACACGCGGATCAGGGCTTTGAGGGTCAGGGAAGAAATAAATCCATCTCGGTGTACGTTCGCTGTTCTTATTGTCCGTGTTTATACCCGTTACTCGTAGAGTAGAGTATGTAACAGCTAGAAGGAAGCATTTCCGACCCTATAAAGTATATATATTCTTTATCAGGATCACTAGCCGAGTCGATCTAGCCATGTCTGTCTGTCCGTCCGTATGAACGCGGAGATCTCGGAAACTATAAAAGCTAGAGGATTGGTATTTGGCATGAAGATTCTTGGAGTTCCTACGCAGCGCAAGTTTGTTTCAAGAAGGTGCCACAATCGCTTCTATACGATTTTAAAAATTTAAATATTTTGGAAAATGAAAAAATTCAGTTTTGTTGTGCTTATCAATACCTATCAAAATGGTTATATCTCCATCTTCCTCGCACTCCCTTTAGCCGAGTGACGGGTATTAGATAGTCGGGTCACCAACCCGACTATAGCGTTCTCTTTTTTGTTTTGTTTTATTTTCTTGGTTATCCTTTCATGGGCTTTTCTTCCTCTTTTCTACATGTGTATTTTTTTTCCTAGCCGCACTATTTTCTTTCCCTGTCTCTATCTCTCTCGCACTCTACTCACTAGGGTCCTTCGTCCTGATCCTTGACGTCCTGCGTGCCCTCGTAGTCCTTGCGTGGTTCCTCTCTGCTTCGATGTTTGTGCGTTTACTTGTGGCGAATGAAAGAGACCCGGGATTGGCAGCCGCCGGGCTTATATAGCCAGCCGGGCTCTCGCTTCTCAACACTGGAAAAATGCGTAGATCGCCTAATCCGATCGTGTGTAGACCGCCTAACTCGCTGAGTAGCGCGCCTGATCAGCTGAGATCCAAATTATTACACTAAACAACGCCTGGTTGAACTACCGGCTAACGGCCGATTAACACCCTAAATAACGCCTATTTGAACAACTGGCTAACGTCCGAAGTCTTGAACTTAACGGCTCTTTTGGCTTCTTGCCTGCCTCCGTGGCCTATCCTAACTTATTACTAGTTTTCTTATTATCTACCAATATGTGTATATGGATATCTTAAACTACTCTTAAATTTACTCGCTGGATGTGGGGCAGCTTTTACGGTGCCTCACACCCCCTCCCTTACGTCAGGGTGGCGAAGCGAGATGGCGATGCCGCGTCGGGCCGTGATTGTGACGCGGAATCGGGGTCCTTGGTGGTGCCGCAGGAAGCAAACGTTCGTGCGGTCGGGGGCCTCCACGTACTCCACGATGGCGCGGGGGAGACGACGCTCCATGCCGCCGGTGCGACGAACCAATCCTCCTCGTCGAGGAGTTGCTCTACTCCCGGGTGCTCCCGTAACGCTTGCAGGAGTGCGTCTTCCTCTGGTCCGGCCGGGAAGAGACCCAGGTCTAGGATATCGACATCCTCTGTGTCGTCGGGCCTGGCTATGGGGTCGCGTGCACCTCCGTCTCTATCCAGTTCCGGTCCCGCCGGGTGGGGATCGAGCCAGCGGCTCATCTCCACTCTCGGGAGGCTGCTCCCTGGAGTGGGCGAATAAAAAAATTATCCCCATATTGCTTCATCAATTCTTCACAAAGTGGTAAAATAAAATTTTTGTAATCGCAAGACGTACTAGTAAAGACAGCGATTTTAGTTTAGCGACTTTGCATCAAGCAACTACAGCGCAACGTGTAAGAAAGGGAAAGCGCTATTCCTGCTCTGCCGCGCTCGTATTGCTGTTCTCTTCTTACACGTTGCGCTGTAGTTGCTTGATGCAAAGTCGCTAAACTAAAATCGCTGTCTTTACTAGTACGTCTTGCGATTACAAAAATTTTATTTTACCACTTTGTGAAGAATTGATGAAGCAATATGGGGATAATTTTTTTATTCGGAAACCGCGTGTATTCCGGCGTACAGAAGTTTTCTAATTTTAAATTCTCTTAAAAAATAATTAATTTTAAATTTAAAAATTTTTAAAAATATTTTTCTGAAAGATATTAAGATATGCCACAAAGTGGCATTGGAATTATTAAAATAACTTAAACGAGTCTCAAGTGCTGCATATCCTAAAAATCGGAGCATAATTAAAAAAATATTTTTTAAAAATAAACGGTAAGAGTTAAAAAAAAAATAAAAAAAACCCATCCTTATTTTTCAATCCTCTATCGAAAAAAAAAGTTTTGCTTTATTCTGAGATTTGACCCAAATTGGCCTGTCACGTTTCACATGGAATGACCCATATGTTACATTTTTTCCCATATATTTTTAAGTGGTTCTAGAGGTGGGAGAAAAGAGCATTCGTCAATAAATGCTACTACATTTCGATATTCTCGTGCCTAAAATACCAAATATCAGAGTAGTTTTTGACTTTCGACAAAATGCCCATCGCAATGTTTAAAAAATATTCAAGGCAATCCGTTACAAAAATGTCAGCAGGTAAGTACATATATTTATTCTATTTAAATAAAATTATAAATAATGCATCAAATCATAGCGCAAAACGAAGGTAGCCAGAGGTGCAAATGGACAGAGGAGGCAACAAACCATCTCATCGAGCTCTGGTTTGATAACCTCGATGGATTCCGCGGAGCTCGCAAGAACTCACATATACACCGGGAAATGGCTATCCCAATTCGGTGCGACTGGCAAGGACGTAAAAATAAAGATGGATAACCTAACGCGAAAATACAAGCAAGTATCCCAAAAATTCAAGGTGTCGGATATTTATTTATTATTTTGAATAGACAAGAAGCGATAAAATCGGTCCCTCTGGAGGAGCACCGTCTAGCTGGCCACTATACAGCCAAATTGACCGCATTTTGTCGGTCTCTCATGTAGTGAATTTTGAAGAGCTAATTTCGGAAAGCAGTGGTAAATATTTTGTAAAAATTATCTCAAGTTTTTTTGTTTAGATTTGTCCTCTATCAGCGCAGACTTGCCATCAACATCTGCTTCAGCAGCAAGGCGCCAGCGCTTTAATAATGAAGAACAAGAGATCCGCAGGACTGAATCGATGGAGAGAACGGCCGATTCCATGGAAAAAATTGTGGAGGAAATGAAATCTTTTCATCATGAAATTATTACACTATTAAAAAATAACACAAATACACAAAAATAATTTATAAAATAAATTGTTTATTTTTTATTGCCCAATTTCATTGAAGTATTGGCTTAAGGCATTGCGAATACACTCTGCAGAATCATCCATATTTTCGAACGCAACTGCAAGATCAGGCTGCTCTCGATGGGTAGGCAATTCAAATTCCCAACTCTCTTGAAATGAACTGTTGTGTTCGTTGAAATAATTATGCAAAATACAGCAGCAAATAATTATCTGCTTGTTGTTTTTCGGTGCATTCTCCAAGCCTTTACCAATGCGACGAAATCGGGTCTTTACAACAACACGTCGCACTTTTGAAAGATTATAGTTAAAACAGCGCCGATTTTCTGATGCGTCTAAACAAAACGGATAGGGCTTCATCACCGTCTTCGTGAACCTAAAAGCCGAGTCTCCCAAAATCACTACTGGAACGTTAATCCCGTTGATCATTTTCGAATTGTCTTTGAACAGCCTCGACTCCTCAATGGTTCTTTTTAATGAGGACTTCTCAAAAATCTGCGAGTCATGTACACGACCTGGAGCACCAACACTTATATACGTGAATCTATAACTAAGCAATTTATTAGAGAAGTTTCATTATGATTGCAATTCCATACCGATAATCGACTAGGGCAAACAGCACAGTAGAATACCAATTTTTATAATTATGATAATCTACTGCATTTTTACCGGGAGGCTTGATCTCGATGTGGCATCCATCTGCAAATTGTGATTATGCATGAGCTTAAAAACAAAACCAAAATTAAGAACATACCCATTGCTCCAAAGCACTGGGGAAATCCCAGTTCCTCGAAGCCCCTCACACAATTTGCTACTTTGTCCTGTGTAAGGAAGTTTGGGGAAAGATATTCATCTGCCAATTGCACGATTATTTCCAAACAGAATTCCATGAGAATAAACCCCACCATAGTTTTGGATACGCCAAAAAGTCTGCCAATTGTTCGGTATTCTGAAGCAGAGCCCAAGGTATATAAAGCTATGGCAACTCGTTTTTCCAGAGGAATCGCTTTTCGGAAATTTGTGTCCTTTTTTTGGAGTCTAATTAGTCGACCCACAAGATCATCGAAAACATTCCTTTCGCAACGAAAATTGTCTATGAAAAATTGGACAGGGTTTTCGGGAACGTCCTTTTCCCAAAAGTTTCCATACCGTTTCTAATATTATTGTAGGCGCATAAAAGAAGTCCGAAAGATAAAACTGTAAGGACTTACATGTGCCCACACGCTTCGAAGTCTTTTTGGCTGCTTATTCTTTATGAAGGAAGAGGCTGAAACAAACAAGTTATGCATCCTTAAGACCGTCTCGTATTCACTTTCAAGAAGGGGAATTATTTCCAATCCATTCATTTTAATAATTATACGTTTCGGCCGTATATGTTGAATTTGAAAGCAAAGCACATTTATTTACTAAATGACAAATGCTAAATGCTGTATCCCGTGCGGACAGGAAATATCATTTTTTTGAATACCGAAAAAATACTACAGTATGTACATCAGTGAGGGTACGGCATAAGAATCGAAATCACAGCTGATATTTCATTTGACATATACCCAAACAGCTGATGAAATAATCAAAGCATGCCATTGTTTTCGCTATGCAGCTCAATTTTGTGCCCTATGTAATTGTTGCTCGTTCAGAAAAATGAAAGGAATCTGAAAAACGGATTTGCTTTTACGATAAGTTTATCTGTTCTTTATCTTTTACGAACAGATAGGTTTCAGGGAGTTTAACAGGGACTCGAGAAAGCGGCCCTGGATAAACTTCCGTTTAGCTCCGTCTCCCGATTTCGTTCAACCCTACCATATCGACGTATTTTTGGGTCCTGATAACGGGAAAAAATGTCAACGTTTTATTGCTTTTTTTCCGAAAATATAAGGAAAACCAAAAAATGCTTTAGACAAAAACAGAAGATATTTATAAAACGGGTCTTTTGTGTAATAATCTTATTTTTCGTAAACATAATGGTTTTTGAAAAAACGTAATATTTTAAGAAGGTGAACATTTAAAAATACTGCAATATCGCACCATAAAAATGGCGTCAGATAGTTGATTAATCGATAACAGCCTTCTACTTTGGTGATGGACTTATTTTGACTTTATACGATATATCGTGTCCATGTTCCCGAAAAGAAAAAATCGTAGGTTAATCTAATAGCCTCTTCCCATAGAGTCCATTCGTGTGAAACGGTTGGGAAACTCGTGTTTCCATAGAGTTTCCATCCACATCCACATCCAATAACAGCTGACTTAGTAAAGTTGGTCGGAAGAGCAGGGTCTCGGGAGATCAAAATTCTGCTGGCCAACCGTCAGTAGCAAGAGAACTCGAGAGCTAATAACCAAAAGTAAAAGGGATATAAGAAGGATCACGTGCCATTGGCACGCAAGCCATGAAGATGGGGCTTCCGTACAACGCTAATTGCAGAAGCTGCAAAGAAACAGACGCACAGGAGACACCTGAGCACATGATGGTCATTGCCCAGCACTAAACCATATCAGCGCGAGATACTTCGGGGCGTATCAGCTGGAATCATTGGGAGAAATAGCAAGCAGAGGATAACTGCAATCCTAGGTTTTCTAAATGACGCAGGCTGGTACTGAAGAGAACGCGGACACAACAATTTACGAGGGTGTGGATCAAAACGGAGCTCTGCTCTACTTGGAGGTCCTCAGAGAGGACCTCACCACTTCTACCTACCTACCTACCATTGCTTTTTTTCCGAAAATATAAGGAAAATCAAAAAATGCTTTAGACAAAAACAGAAGATATTTATAAAACGGGTCTTTTGTGTAATAATCTTCTTTTTCGTAAACAAAATGGTTTTTGAAAAAACGTAAAATAAATATTTAAACATTTAAAAATACTGCAATATCGCACCATAAAAATGGCGTCAGATAGTTGATTAATCAATAACAGCCTTCTACTTTGGTGATGGACTTATTTTGACTTTATACGATATATCGTGTCCGCTATAGTCGGATTGGTGTCCCGACTATCTAATACCCGTCACTCGGCTAAAGGGAGTGCGAGGGAGATGGATATATAAACTTTGATCAGGCATAACTTTTTAACGAATGGTCCGATTTAAAAAATTTCTTCTACATTTCGATAGGTATAACTAAACACAACAGAATTGCATTTATACTTATCCAAAATCTTTAAAAATGTGGGCGCCAGACACATTTTAGTATCGTTTGTGGGCGATTATGGGTGATTGTGGGCGTTAGAGGGGGCGTGGCGCTCGGCTGAAATAAACTTGCGCTGCGTAGGAAGCCCAAGAATATGTGTTGGTAATCCCAACTTTCTAGCTTTTGTAGTTTCCGAGATCACAGCGTTCATACAGACAGACAGACGCACAGACGGACAGACAGACATGGCTAGTTCGACTCGGCTAGTGATTCTGATCAAGAATATATATACTTTATGGGGTCGGAAACGTTTCCTTCTAGCTGTTACATACTTTTGCACGAATACAATATACCCTTTTACTCTACGAGTAACGGGTATGAAAATCGAAGGTTAATCTAATAGCCTCTTCCCATAGAGTCCATTCGTGTGAAACGGTTGGGATTTTTGACAAATGTAAAACTCGTGTTCCCATAGAGTTTCCATCCACATCCACATCCAATAACAGCTGACTTGAAGTGCAGTTGCCCAACTCAACATTAACGAAGGGGGATTTTAACTCGGCAAAACTGTCGAAAAATTGCGTTCTCCTAATTTTATTGTAGAACAATACAATAAATAGCATGAGATAATAGTTAAAAAACATATCTGAACTGTTAAAACATTTCCTATAACGAGTATGCATAGGGGAAAGGTCTGTAGGTTGAGACAGTCTGTAAGTTGAGACACTCAATTTTCTCAAAACTTTTCCACTAAAAGAATTTTTTTTTATTTTTTTTTTGTAGTCTTTTTCAGTGACAAAACTTTTGGGGAAAACATTATAAGCCAGGCTCTAGCCAGATTTAAGCTGTGAGAGTCGTGTACCATTTTGCACCAAAAAAGTTTTTGTCCACTTTTTTCAAAATTCCATTAAAAATTAAGAACGTGCTTAAATTAACTTTGTAAGAGATTTAAAACATTAGTAATTTAACTGTTAACAAATTAAAAAAAGAATCAGCTTAATGTGACAGTCAGAAAAAAATTTATTAATTTTTTCCCGAAACATCCCAATTTGTGTAAGTTGGGACACTTTGAGCGTGTAAGTTGAGACACCCGTTTTTATACAAAAAGGCATTAGCCCGACAGAGGTCGCTTTCTGCCTAGTACATTTCTTTGATATTAGGGGAAAAGTGAATATTCAATGAGCCTTTTGGTTTTAATTGTTATTTGGTCTAAGTTCTTAAAAAATGGATGGGAAATAATTTAAGACGAACTAAAATTGATTAAATTAACATAAATAAATAGTTTTTAAAAGTTTGGAGTACTTTTGGTGTGAGTATTATTGACTTTTAAAAGTGTCTCAACTTACAGACCTCTTTTTCAAATTGTCATTTTTTGGCACTTTTCAAAAAAAATTATTTTTTAGTTTTCCCCAGGGAAAAAAAAAATTTTTTTTGCTTTATTGTACAGCTAAAAGCGAATGTCCAAATGGGAGACTAAAATCAAAAGGTGTACCAACCTACAGACCTCTCCCCTACATATTGCTGACTGGGGGAGAGCCTAACCCCTCGTACCCCACACTCCGTTCTTACTACGCCTCTGTCTAGCCAATATTAATATGACAAATTTTTAACAAAACCAAATTCAGAGTTGCACCGCAAAACATCGCAAAAACATCGATAGTGGATGGATCTATAAAACTCCCTTTTTAAATATTCCGTTTTACGTTTTTTAGTTAATATGACAAAGAAGATGCGTTTTATTAACCTTTTTTAACTTTCAAGCTAAATAAACAGTTTATATACGAGTTACACACTCACAGAGGATTAAAATTTGTCCAGCCATTGTACGTATGCGATTATTTAGTGCATTTAAAATGCAATTCTCACCCTCTCGCAATTTAAGACGAATCGTTTTACAAAACGTTGTTCAATTAAATTGATTCGCCAATGGTGCATCTGATGTGCGCGCTATTCTTAGATTTGATTTAAATTTAAAAAATAACATTTAAATATAAAATGTCCACCAGGGGCGCATTACTGGGCATCGACGTTTTTTAACACTGTTTTCGAACATATGTTTGTCGATCAGCTGGATTGGCGTATTTGTTGCTGAAAATATCGCTGCTTGCGACTCCCAATATAATTAAATTGTTTGTTGTTTTAAAACGAAGCGGCTTGCCGGAAAAGTATATTTTAGCTCATTGGGACTGGCTCCATAATTATACCCACTCTCTCTTACACAGTTTGTAGGTTGCTTTGTGGTTCCTGGTGTCCCTGTGAGTGTGAATTAGTTTGGTTCACTGGAGCTCCTTCGCAACACGACTCGTATGTGTTTCTATTTTGTTTATCTTTCAATTAATATTGTTTAAATATGTTTATTTTATTTCATTTAAGTATGAGTGAGCTTACCCCAAAACGTTTCTGCGCTGACAACGCAAGGAGCCGTGAGTATTACAGTTTTCTAAGTTTTTTCTAGCCCAGAAATTCTATGTAATCCTAATCCCTTTTTATTGGCATTTACAGATAATTATATTTGGCTCAACAAAATCAATGGTACGTATTCAATATTTGAGTAATTCGTAAAGATAATTTGTCTATATATGTACGATAAAAAGAGCTCCAGGAGGACCTTCATTCGGGTCTGGCTGAACTACGAGCTGTGAAGGAAGCCGTAGGAACGCTAACAGCGTTCTTGAAACAGGCGACGAGGGAAGCTGAGATATCGAAAAATATTAATGAGTATTTTCCTATAAAATCCGACGAGGACCTGTCGGAAATGGACGAAATAATAAACGACGAGAATGGCGCACAATTTGTAAGTTTTCCACTTTATAATTATCTTCTTAAATGGACCAATGAAATTATTGCGACATTTTCTTGTTTTCAGATAAAGCATATGGCACTGCTACTGAATCAGGCGAAGATAAGTCGCTCAATACGAAACATATTCTCGGAGGAGATCTTACTTAATTATAATTTGGACGGATATCAAAACAAGAAGAAACTTAAGTCCTTTAAAAATTTTCTTCCCGCGCTATTGAGTATGTTTATATATTTACATCGTAGGCTTTTTTTATCAACCATTTATCATTTTAGATGCCATCGGTCAGGTGGAACCGTCTGATCCAGTAGAGAAAACGTTGAAGAAGGCAATGAGATGCGTTAAGAACCTTCACGTTAAAAGGATATCCCTCAAGGCCTCAAATTCGTTCGTTGAAGAAACAGATGAGATGAAGCCTGAGATATCGCGAAATATCGACGAATTCTTCCCTATAAAATCGGACGAGGAGTTATTAGAAATAGACGGAATAATAAACAAAGAGAATGACGGTGAATTTGTAAGTTTTTTATTCTACAGTTATTTTGTAAAGTTGACCAATGTACATGATCCAAAATATATTTTTAGATATTGCATATGGTATTGCTCTTGACTCAGAAGAAGATTAGTCGCTCAATACTAAACATATTCTCGGAGGAGATCATACTTGATTATAATTTAGACGGCCATCAAAATAAGAAGAAACTTAAATCTTTTACAAATTTTCTTCCTGCGCTATTGAGTATGTTTGTTTACATAGTTGTCTTTATTTTATTAACAAAATAATATTTTAGATGCCATTGGCCAGGTAGAGCCGTCTGACCCGGAAGAAAAGACGTTGAAGAAGGCAATGAGATGCGTTAAGAACCTTAATGCATCCAAAAGGAAGGCCCTAAAGTCCCCCAAGGCGTTCGTGAATAAGACGACGCAGGTAAAGCCTGAGAAATCACTAAAAATTTATGAGTATTCCTCCATAAAATCGAGAGAGGGATTACCGGAAACTGACGAACAATTAGACGAAGAAATCGAAAAATATTTCCCTATAAAATCGGACGAGGAGCTTTTGTTAATGGACGGACAAATTAACCAGGAGAATGGCCTTACATTTGTAAGTTTCTCATTCCATATAATTTATTATTAAGAACTTACAAATGCAGGTATTTTCAGATAACGCATATGATCGAGGTCTTGAGCGAGGGGAGGTTGAGTCGCTCAATAAGAAAAATATTCTCGGATGAGATCATTCTCGATTATAATTTAGACGGAGCCATTAGTAAAAAAAGGCTTAAATCTTTTGAGAATTTTTTTACCGCGCTAATGAGTAAGTTTAAATACATTCTTGTCGTTATTTTATTAATGGTAACTTTAATGTTTATTTTAGTTGCCATCGGCCAGGTATTTCCTTCTGAACCTGTTGAGAAAACGTTGACAAAGGCAATGAGATGCGTTAAGAACCTTCACGCGGCTAAAAAGAAGGCCCTAAAGTCCTCCAAGTCCCAGAAAACCATGGAAACCTCTATTAAGATAAAAAAAAGGAAATGTTCTTTAACTTGAAAACAATGTTCTAAGTTGGATTTAAAAAAAATCATAAATCTACATTTAAAAATTTGAGATGCATTTTTAATTACAATGTACATATGTACATCCGTCTGTCCGTTTGTCCGTCCGTCTGTCCGTCCGTTTCTACGCAAACTAGTCTCTCAGTTTTAAAGCTATCGGGCTTAAACTTTCCCAAAAGTCTTCTTTCATTTGCAGGTAGTATATAAGTCGGAACGAGCCGGATCGGACAACTATATCATATAGCTCCCATAGGAATAATCGGGGAACAAAATGTAAAAAAAATTATATCTTAGGTGTTTTTGAACCTATAACCTCCTACTGCCATTTTTTATCTAATTCTGAATTTCGAAAAAAAATGTTTCAAAATCGGACGACTATATCATATAGCTGCCATAGGAACGATCGGAAAATTAATGGGACTATAATAGGAAATAAATTATTGCTTCGTTGGTTTTTATCGTATTTTCTTCTACTCTGGGATGACTTTTTTTTAAATATTTTCGAATTTCGATTTTAATTTTATCAATATCGAACTACTATATCATATAGCTGCCATAGGAACGATCAGAAAATTAGTGATTAATAGGAATTATCTGCAAGGGTATATAAGCTTCGGCTGGCCGAAGCTAGCTTCATTTCTTGTTTTTTGTTGTGAGCTACTAGCTGAACCTTTTTTCAGAGTAATCGGTGTTAGTCAACGAGTTTATGATCCCATAAGTTCTGAGTTAAAAGTCGCACTCAATCAATCAAGCTCGAGCTGATTTCACTAAAGAGAGACTCGCCTTCCTGATGATCATTTTACAGCATCGATGTTGAGTCCCGGCCGAAAATCCTGTAAATCGGAAAAAAGACGAAACTCCTTTTTTAACTAATGTCAACTGCATTTATTTTGAAATTCTCGTTCAGATACTAATGGTCTGGCCAGCAGAACCACGTTCTCCAGCGTCACGTCCCTAGGAACGTAAAACTTGAGCTCTGCTTGGTAACCAAGGGATCGCAGGTGCTCAAGTCGTCCGAAATCTAACACTCGCTTGCACTGCTGACCGATTGTTTCTCGTTCATTGCGACTTAGTCGCTGGGTATTTGCTTCCGAGGGCTGATCGCCCCCCTTTTCCATTGCCTTGCGCCGTTCTCGGCTTAAGCCCGTGCCACAAACCGCCCAACTGACCATTTTGGTTAGGATAGCGAACTCTCGCGGACCGATCCCAGATTCCTGGAGAAAAGAACGTCCCACATAGGAGCGCCAGGAGCAGCGATGGTGGCAACAAAGGGCGATGAGCACATAGTCAGTGGTGGCACTTCCGTCACCTAGCATACATCTCAGGGTTAAATCCGTGGCTGCTCCACAGAGATGCTTCGAGAGAGCCACCGTTCGTTGGGTTTTCTTAAGCTCTGGCAAAGCGGAGAGCTTAAGATCGGCGATGTCCGCACGAATGCGTTGCACCAGCTCCTTATTGACCACCTTATTGTCTTTTTTATGGCGGAGGGACATCCGATCGATGAGGATCACCTGGGAGTGAGTCAGTTGCTGACCCTCCAAAACGGTGGCTAAGAAGTAGGCCAATTGACCCTTTCCGGCTCCGAATTCCACGTAGCTTGTGTGATCTGTGAGCTGATGAGCCTCCTGCAGGATGCCGAGCAAGCTGGAGGCTTGGGTCAGCTGGCGTAGCGTTTCCTGGCCGTAGTCCTTGCGACTCAGTTCCTCTTTTAAGGATTCATGCTCCAACTGCAGATCCTGTATGGTGGAATTAATGTGCTTGTCGTACAGAGCTTTTACTTTGTCGATCAAGCCGTAGAACTCTTCATCCGGCAACTCGTGAAGTTTTATTTGATTGAGTTTGTCCAGGTCATCCAAATGTTCCCCCACATCATCCCCAGAATTTACTCCTTTTACAATGTAGGGCAGTGAACTTTCCTGATCCCTTGCATTGCAAATGGTCAAGTGCTTGGCTAGCTTCCTTTTGAAGACGGTGTGCTTTGGATCCAGTGGGCAGGGAATTCGTTCGTGGAAGGAATCTTCGCCAGATTTTTCATCCAAAATCGAGGGACTGGACGTGGGTGGGGCATGGGCGCCGCAAAAGGAGCTGCCCTTGTTGGCCGTCATCTTGCAGCGGCGCTTCTTGCGTGGCACCCAGTAGGAGCAGGTGGTAGACAGCGAGTCCTCCGCTTTGTCAGCGGTCATCTTCGGTTTCTTGGGTTCCATTAGATATTAATTCTCAAAATGTATTTTTAACGATTAAAAAACTCGTGCAAAGCAATGTGCCCACTATTGTATATTGTAGAAAATACTGAAATATTAATATTCGAACACTTTTATAAATTTCCGTTTCCACTAGAGCTTTATTATTGAAAAATATTTCATAATAGAATTCCAACATTTAAAGGAAGAACTATTTAAAATTAATAATAGACTTAAATTTGTATCTGAATTGCCAGTAATATAAATAAATATTATTAATTTATTACATCAATAATTTATAAATAGTACTTATTGTTCAAATTGGGAATTCGAAGAGACCACGATTTTACGTAGTTTTTTTTTCAGATCTGTCTTCTGTTGTTCACTAATCTGTTGAATTGGTGAATTGTTAAAATATCAACAAAAAATGTTAGCGATTGAGGGAACGACCCCACATGGTTCCTGTTGAATTTTGTGTTATTTGTGGAGCTTAAAAAATGTATAATTAGTTTTTTCATTGTTTGTTACTGTCTAAAATTGTTACCACGGTAAGAAGAACTACTAATAGACCTTCTAATTTAATTTTAATGCTAATAGTGCGAGCCGATGAGAGTAAAATGTTGCAGGGTTGCCATGACTTTTAGTAAAATAAGTGGAAACTCTGGTTTTCAACGATTCAGCAAAATTTTCAACCGCCTCGAGGTTGTTGAATTGCTATAACTTCAGAAAGTTGACTTTGTATGGAACAGCTGATTAACAGCTGACCAAAATTCATCAGCTGTTCCATACAAAATCAAGTTTCAGAAATTTCAGCAATTCAACAACCTCGAGACATTTTTTGAATAGTTGAAAACCAGAGTTGTCACCTTTTTTGTTAAAAGTCATGGCAACTCTGTCACATTTTAGTATTACCAGTACGCCATATTTACTTGAAAATCAAGTTAGACAGCTTATTTATGGTTATTCTTACCTTGCTAACCATTTTAAACAGTAACTAAATATAAAAACTCGAATTTTAGGTGTTTAAAGTTCTATGACACTTTTCAATAAATAACAGCTGTTTGAAAATTCAACAGGAACCATTTAGGTCGTTCCATTAATTGCTGAAATTTCCTGTTGAATTTTCAACAATTTAGGGAATTCCCTGCCTGATCCTAATTAAAAATACTTCAAAATATGTTTGTTATCTGTTGAAATACCGAAATATACCAAATGCGGGAATCGCCGATTGTGCCATCGCTAGCGTGCCATCTCTAAAAAATCGAGCGAAGAAGGAAGCCGCATTTTTGCCGACAATAAACGCAGAAAAGCAACTAAAGAGTGAAATAAAAAGACTTAAACTGCATTCAGCAAGCCATAAGTACAAACAGACATGTGAGTATCCCGGAAAAGTGATGACCAACCAATCGGAAAAGGGACAACCGCCAGCGACATGTGCGCCGGCATTTTGGATTGTTGGTTTCTCGCGCGAGTTGCGAGTGCTTATTAAATGTTTTTCCCATAGGGCTCTTGTGAAACCTAAGTCGGAACTGACCCCGGAGGAACTGGCTCGCCAGGAGGAGGAGGAGTTCAACACCGGGCCGCTGTCCGTGCTCACGCAATCCGTGAAGAACAACACCCAGGTGCTAATCAACTGCCGCAACAACAAGAAGCTCCTCGGCAGGGTCAAGGCCTTCGATCGCCACTGCAACATGGTCCTGGAAAACGTCAAGGAAATGTGGACGGAGCTGCCGCGCACCGGAAAGGGAAAGAAGAAGGTGAAGCCCGTGAACAAGGACCGCTTCATTTCGAAGATGTTCCTGCGCGGCGACTCCGTGATTCTGGTGCTCAGAAATCCCTTAGCCACGGCGGCCGGGAAATAGTCTACCATAGCGATAGCGTACAGTAACCAATATCTACCAACTACAGTCAATAAATTCGAAAATCAATTCACTTTATCAAGAAATCCTGTCCTGTGGTCGTAAGTTTAGGCATTTATCACCTGCAGACAAGCGCATTTTAATAGAATTTTAAAGCAGGGTAACAAATCTTTTGAAAGGTCTATGTTTATACCCGCTACTCGTAGAGTAAAAGGGTATATTGTATTCGTGCAAAAGTATGTAACAGCTAGAAGGAAGCATTTCCGACCCTATAAAGTATATATATTCTTGCTCAGGGTCACTAGCCGAGTCGATATAGCCATGTTTATTTCAAGAAGGTGCCACGCCCCCTCTAACGGCCACAATAGCTTATAAACGATTTTAAAAATTTAAATATTTCGGAAAAGTAAAAATGCAGTTTTGTTGTGCTTATTAATACCTATCGAAATGTAGAAGAAATTTTTCAAATCGGACCATTCGTTAAAAAGTTAAGCGTGATTAAAGTTTTCTATCTCTATCTCCTTCGCACTCCCTTTACCTGAGTAACGGGTATCTCATAGTCGGGGGACCCGACTATAGCGTTCTCTCTTGTTTTATCTTCTTGATATCACTTCTTCACTTTCTTTTGGTTCACTTTGATTTAAAGGGGAAGATACATATAGAAAAAAAAAATTAAATGTTTTTTATTATTTAAATTGGTAGAATAACTCTTTGAGAATATGTCATGAAAGTTTCACGAAGAAGTTCGATCTATTTTGAAACTTATACCAGGATGACGGCACCCACCTTTCCTTGCGCAGTAGATATGTATATTTCATTACTTTAAATGCCTTTTTCTCGAAACCATGTTTTTCTCGGATCATGTATCTCAAAAAGTAATGCCTCGATCATCATGCTGTTTTTGCTGAAATGTTCGTAATAAAATTGCCCACTGTCTGAGCCTTTCCAATTGTGCATTTATCTAGCTCTCTCAATTTGTATCTTTTAAAATTGTTTCTTTTTCTATTAATGAAAAGACTATTCAATTTATTTTTTTTATTTTGTCTTTAAATGACATGTAAGTCTGATTAAAGTGGGAAAAAATAAATCAATTTTCCGAAAGTTGCTTGTGTAATTTAGGCACGTATTCGTCGTACTGGGCTTGGTAGAATGTCCCTGCGATGGGATTGCCAAGCTTATGTTTTTTGGCGAACTTGGCGGCACTGAATTTCGGACGATCCTTTCGAGATTTGTTGCTCACGCGCTCCTCGTCGAACTCACGTTTGCCGGATTGCTTGTACAGCAGGAAGACGTAGCGATGCAGACCCGTTCCCTGGGGAGGGCCGGACCCAATATATTCGGCGATCGCATCACCGCTGGCCAAGTCATTGCCGGCGATATTGACCAGAACCCAGTGTTTGAACTCGCGAAACGTTGGCTCCGCTCGGCTGGGTGCATCGGGATCGGTCATGATCAGTGTGTAGAAATCGCCGGGCTGCGCGTCCCACTGCACGGTCGGCTGATCCTTAACCTGCGTGGGCGTAAGCTCCACTCCATTCTCGGCCACAAGGTCGTTGTTGTACGTGACCTTTGATAGAAAAGTTGTTTAAAGGTTATTGTTTGATTTATATTTTTAATTGGTTTTTCATGCTTGTCTTCTTACTTCGTTTATTTTTAGAAAAGTGTTTTTGCTTGGTTTTAAATAATAGCGAAAGTAATGCCTAAAACTGGAAACTCTTCATTAAATAGTTTTTTCCGTTTGTGACCTTTGGTCAGAAAATGGTGACGACTAAATACATATATAAATTTATAAAAGATTGCGCATCGTTGTAGTATATGTATGTACTTTTGTTTGTAAGTATTAATGCCAGGTATCGAGAGTTTGAAATGAAATTACTTAATATTCCATTTCCCTTTTTTCTTAAATACCTTTGTTTTTGTTTGTTTTTTTTAGTTTTTGTCAGTTGCCTCACCTTTAATAACTGGTTTGGCGGCTCCGAAATCACATCAGGAACCACCTGATGGGATCTAAAGACATCTTCCACGGAGTTTGCTTGAACGGCCACCAAGCAGGTCATCAATGGTAATAGAAGCAACAGCATCTTTGTAGAAAGAATTATGCCGTATACGACAAATACAAAAAGCAAACGTTGGATAGATCTGCTCCCGAACAAGGTCTGTCAGCAACTAAAACGAGTTTGCCGTGATGCCATACTTTTAAAGCGAAGCTAAAAGCTTTTTGTTTTATAAACAGCTGGCAAAAAGTATTCCCAGAATAGTAATTAACGATATCTTTGTTTATAGTTACGCTTCACAGATAATGAATGCATTCATCTGAAAATTCTAAACAATTTTAGAAGATAAATTCTGTGTTTAGTTGTGGTAATTGGTTAATTAATTTAATTATAAAAACATGATTAAAAAAATAATCAAATAATATTATATTGTACACTTAACACAGGAAATTAATTGATATCAGCTTGCTTTGTTTTCTTCATTATTTATTTTGAAATAGGTTTTATTTTTTCCGTTATTGAACGTTTTTTTATTACAAATCGATCCCCTAGTATACACAAAACCATTAAAATAGGCAGAATTTAAAATACGAAAGTCAATGCTAATTTTAATGTGTTCAATTTCAATAAGAATTAATCTGGAAGCATGGATGAAAGAATTATTTAAAAGATAAAAATTAATGAATTGAATAATGAATTAAGCTGCAAAAGCCAGTAATTATTTTTATGTGTTAAATTTTATTTGGATTTAGTCTGGAGAATTTAAAGATGATCTTGTTGATTATTATTTTCTTCTTTTTACTCGTCGAACTAGGTGGATTTGGAATTAAGCACAACCATATCGTAAAATTACCCAATCAAATTATTCTCGGCGCTGAGAACTTGATTTTGAAAACAAGACTATAGGCTACTTTTTACCGGACAGTTGTTTGTATAGCTTGGGCACATATTCGTCCCACTGTGCCTGAAAAAAGTTGCCAGCAATGGGATCTCCCAGTTTATACTTGCTCATGACATTGGTGGTGCTGAAATTGGCTCGCTTGTCGCCGCTGGTCTTCGGGATTTTAGGCTCGCTACACGTGAGCTTTTGAGACTGTTTGTAGACGAGGAAGACGTAGCGATGAAGCCCGGTTCCTTGCGGCGGACCGGAACCTACATAGGCGGTTAAAACCGTACCGTTTTCAATTTGGCTTCCTGGAATATTGACCACCAGCCAGTGGTGCCACTCGCGGAACTTGGGATCCTTTCGACTTGGCGCATCCGGGTCGGTAAGGATGAGCGTGTATAGGGCGTTCGGATCCGCATCCCACTCAACACTTGGCTGATCCTTCACCTGTGTGGGTGTTAATTCACCGCCCATGTCCACCACCTGACCACCGCCATATGTTACCTGGAAGCACACAAAATGTGACAAAGCAATTACTTTATGGATAAGCTTACCTTCAGCAAACTAGTGGGGCACGTTTTCAAGATATCCGGCACGATTTTGTGCTTCGAAAAACATACAGCGGCCTCGGACATTTTTTGCTGAGTGAGTAATGATTTAGTTCAAATTTGAGATGTCGGAAAATTTATATGTATGTATTTTCATACTCCTTCAATGTTCTTGACAGTACGAGTATTTTAAAAATATTCTAGTGTACACCACTGTTTGCCGACATTTTGAATTAGGTGGCCTATATAACATTATAACTTTACAGTAACAAAAGATAAACCTTGAGACAACTTTTTTTTGATTGGTTTTGAGTTGCTGATCACGCTGAACAAATTACAAACAAGAGAGAACGCTATAGTCGGGTTGGTGTCCCGACTATCTAATACCCGTCACTCGGCTAAAGGGATTGCAAGGAAGATGGAGATATAAACTTTGATCAGCAATAACTTTTTAACGAATGGTCCGATTTAAAAAATTTCTTCTACATTTCGATAGGTATTGATAAACACAACAAAACTGCATTTTTACTTTTCCGAAATATTTAAATTTTTAAAATCGTGTATTAAGTATTGTGGGCGTTAGAGGGGGAGTGGCACCTTCTTGAAATAAACTTGCGCTGCGTAGGAACTCCAAGAATCTTCATGCCAAATACCAATCCTCTAGCTTTTATAGTTTCCGAGATCTCAGCGTTCATACGGACAGACAGACAGACGGACTTTATAGGGTCGGAAATGCTTCCTTCTAGCTTTTACATACTTTTGCACGAATACAATATACCCTTTTACTCTACGAGTAACGGGTATAAAAATGTCCAAAGAAGCGTTCCAAAGATATTCGCGAAAATTTTCGGCACTTCTTTTATAAAACCTAATAGATCTCGAAAATCATTAGACCAACCAACTTGTAACTGACACTATTTAAAAGGCAACAGATGCACCTTTCCGAAAAGCTATTACTCGTTGTGAGCAATTAACGGAGGTAAAACCTATAAAAGTTCAAAAAAAGTTTCATCTTTGCCGTTTTTTTGTTTTAGCTAGTTTTCATTTAATAAAAAAAAATACAAAAAAAAATGTATACATTATTTTGAGCTTTCAGATCTAAAGGCCCTTTTGGTGTTAACAAGTTAATGCCAAATATTTTCGAATTAAGTGCAAATTCTAGGAGATATGCATCTTTCAGTGAAATAACTCAACTCCACAAAAATCTGGATTATTACGCGAATATCTTTGGAACGCTTTTTTGGGATTTTTTTTTAATTTGTTCAGCGTCTCTCCGTTTATCTCGAAAAAAATTTTAAGTTGTAAACTAGTGTAATTGGACTAACCTTTATTATTTTTATCATGGAAAACTTGAAATGGTTCGTGGAAATTTTTAGCTGTGTACCTGTGCTATTAGAGAACCGCTTTTTAGCATAAGGGAATGCGAGGGAATGGAGATATGCAGGCTCCAAAGTGACAAAGCGGCCAAATGACACCCTGCGGCTAAAACTTGTATTGCTCATAACAAAATCTTACTTCCAATTTTACAAAGTCGTAATCGTGGTCGTTTCCGACCCTATAAAGTATATATATTATGGATAAGGATCTCTAGCGGAGTCGATCTACCCATGTCCGTCTGTTTGTCTGTCTGTCTGTCCGTCCGTATGAAGGTTCTTGGGGTTCCTGCGCAGCACAGGTTTGTCTCATGAAGGTGCCACGCCCCCTCCAACGCCCACAATTTTAAACATTTTGGAACAGTAAAATGAAATTTTATTGTGTTTATCAATACCTATCGAAATTTGGAAAACAAATTTTAAATCGGACTATTCTTTAAAAAGTTATGCGCGAGCAATATTTTATGTATCCATCTCCCTCGCACTCCCTTTAACTAAGTAACTGGTATCTGATAGTCGGGGCACCCAACTATAGCGTTCTGTCTTGTTATACCCGTTACTCGTAGAGTAAAAGGGTATATTGTATTCGTGCAAAAGTATGTAACAGCTAGAAGGAAGCGTTTCCGACCCCATAAAGCATATATATTCTTGATCAGGATCACTAGCCGTGTCGATCTAGCCATGTCTGTCTGTCCGTCTCTCCGTCTGTCCGTCTGTCCGTCCGTATGAACGCTGAGATCTCGGAAACTATAAAAGCTAGGGGATTGGTATTTTGCATGAAGATTCTTGGAGTTTCTACGCAGCGCAAGTTTATTTCCAGAAGGTGCCACGCCCCCTCTAACGCCCACAATAGCTAATATACGATTTTAAAAATTTAATTATTTCGGAAAAGTAAAAATGCAGTTTTGTTGTGCTTATCAATACCCATCGAAATGTAGAAGAAATTTTTTAAATCGGACCATTCGTTACAAAGTTATTTCTGATCAAAGTTTATATCTCCATCTCCCTCGCACTCCTTTTAGCCGAGTGACGGGTATTAGATAGTCGGGACACCAACCCGACTATAGCGTTCTCTCTTGTTATACCCGTTACTCGTAGAGTAAAAGGGTATATTGTATTCGTGCAAAAGTATGTAACAAGTAGAAGGAAGCGTTTCCGACCCTATAAAGTATATATATTCTTGATCAGGATCACTAGCCGAGTCGATCTAGCCATGTCTGTCTGTCCGTCTGTCTGTCTGTCCGTCTGTATGAACGCTGAGATCTCGGAAACTATAAAAGCTAGGAAGTTGACATTTGGCATGCAGATTCTAGGAGCTCCTACGCAGCGCAAGTTTGTTTCAAAATGGTGCCACTCCCCCTCTAACGCCCACAATACTTAATACACGATTTTAAAAATTTAAATATTTCGGAAAAGTAAAAATGCAGTTTGGTTGTGTTTATCAATACCTATCGAAATGTAGAAGAAAGTTTTTAAATCGGACCATTCGTTTAAACTTATGCCTGATCAAAGTTTTTATCTCCCTCGCACTCCCTTTAGCTGAGTTACGTTTATTAGATAGTCGGGACACCAACCCGACTACAGCGTTCGCCCTCCCTTTAGCTGAGTGACGGGTATTAGATAGTCGGGACACCAACCCGACTATAGCGTTCTTTCTTGTTTTTTTTAAGAAAACTATGTATGGGGCCTATTTAATTTCTTTTCGTTGCTGCCATAGCCGTACATTTCCTGAACATGTTCCAAACAACACGAACTCAATCGGTCAAGCCGTTATTGTGAAATCTTGGTGACCAGTTAAAAAATGGGGTTTCGAGAAAAATGCGTTTGAAAGTTCAAGACCTCCCTTAAGAGCTCTGTTCTAGCATATGTTCGCTTTTTACCTCTATACGAAATTTATGAAATTAACATTTACGTAATAATTTTTATTAAGAACTAGTCGATTATCTCAGGCTTGCGTGGCCTGGCGGGCACTGTGTGAGATGACCTTTATAAGGGCTGGGACATCGGCGCTCCATGTGGCTGTGAAGAAGTTTCCCGCCACTGGATACCCAAATTTATATTTCTTTGCAAATAACTTAGTCTCGAATCCACTACGTCCCTTTACTGAGTGCTTGGGTAGCTTAGGAAAGTCAAACCTGGAATAATCTCTCTGTTTGTAGAGCAGAAAGACAAACCGATGGGTTCCGGTTCCCTTAAATGGAGTGGGTCCCATGTATCCCACGCGCACATCGCCAAGTGCCAGTCGGTTTCCGGGTATATTTAGCACCATCCAGTGCAGGAACTCCCGGTGCGTGGGTGTAATGACGTTAGGTACGTCTGGATCAACCATCAGCAGTGTGTAGTAGTTTTCCGGTGCTGCCGGCCATTTTAAGGACGGTTCATCCCGCACTTGCATTGGCTCTAGTAACTTTCCACAATGTGCTGCTACATGGCCATGGTATGTAACCTTTTGTGGTAACATAGAAGATTAATGAATTGAAATGTAACCATTCAGAACTATAACTATGGACAAACTTAATTTTTTTGCGTCGAAAAATATTATTTAACTTGGCTGCCACTAAACGGCACCATTTAATATTCTTTTAGATTGATTTTTAGTTTTTCCTAACCGTCCCACGAAGAGCCTGCTCACGAGTAGTAATAATTTACCATTCTTTTTGTACTATTACTTTTTAAAAACATAAAAATCTTTCACATTTTTTTATAAAGATCTCTTTTTATACCCTTGAAGAAGTTTGCAACAAAGTAGAGGAGACGTTTTCGAACCTATAAATGGGATATGGGAAATGATATTCATAAAATTTGATATTCATAAAATTTGTTCTGAAAACCCACAACCAAATCCAGGATCCGCTTGGTAATATAATATTTAAATATTTAAGAACGGTCAGACAATTATGGAGAAAATAATAGCAAGCAAATTGTAGCTTCTTTGATTTCAATCATATTCTTCTTAACTTTGGAATTATATATCATACAGCTGTCATAGGAACGATCTGGAAGTGTGTATAAGCCTTGGCTTGCCGAAGTTAACTTAATTTCTAGTGATTTACTTACATTAAGGAACTCCTGGGGTCCGATCTGGATTACATCTGGTATCACATCCAGTGTCCTCATGAATTTACTGACTTCCGTGTCCGACTGATGATCTTCCCTGTTATATTTCAGGCTCAAGCTCGGCCCAAATCTTATAAAAAGAAGAATCCAAACGCTGGTCAACATTCTGTAGCAAGTCTTTTACTGACTACCAATACGGTACTTGCAGCTCTTAAATACCAAATTATCCAACAGATGGATTCTACCTGGCCAATAGACTAACAAAAACAGCTGCTAGTTAAGTTTAGGTAATTTGCCATTCGGTACTTTTCTAAAGCTTCATAAAATAAATTGTCGTGCCGCAGACCAATTAGTACTCCACAGCACTTGCGTGTTGGCGGGTTCTAAAACATGCAATACAATATCAGTTAGTACCTCGTTTAGTTGACAGACTATTTAGCTAAGTGGCGCTGACTCTTTCACATGCAAATCTAGAGTAAATTTCTTTTGTAAGGTATACCTGACTGACTGAAATCATAATACCCTCTGCGAGGGTATAAATATAAGAAAATACATTGTAACTTAGTAAGAAGTAGGCGATTTGATTTTTGACAATTTAATAACAACATTTTAAATAGGCAATAATATATCTGGAACCCCTGGGGATGAGGATTAAACTATGAGTAATTATTTTAACTACAAGGGTATATAAACTTCGGCTTGGAGAAGTTAAGTTCATTCCTTGTTTTTATTTGGCGATCCTTAAAGACTGGTAGTCCACCATTCTGTGGTTTGTTTATGCGGTCAGACTGTACCTATATTTATAATTAAGAATTGTTAAATAAAAAGAAAATAATCATTTAAAATAATTATAATTATTCATAATTATGAAAACTTTTAAGATCAGAAACAAGAGAATTACAAAACGGCACCTTAAAAATATAATCAGTTAAAAAATGAATTTTTTTAGTGTTATAGTCCGCAGTAGCGCGTTTTAAGTTAGTACATATTTTCATAAAAAATAGTAAATTGAATTCAATTTAATTAAATTGCCCTAAACCCATCCCAGTAAAGACGAAATCCATAATGGTGCATGTTTTTAATTTTTGCATTTTTAATAAATTAAATAAATATTAATTCAATTCTGTTTGATTTTTGGTCGATTTGTGACAAAGTGACGAAGGCAAAAAGACAAAGTGTCAATGAGAAAGAAGATGGTATGAGGAGGAGAAATTCAGGCTAAGTGGGGAGTGGTTACAGCTGAAGAATGGCTAAAACTCTCTCGTGCTTAACCCTTAACAACTACAATTATGGCCTGGGCAGGTTCCGGTTCCATTTGGTCGTAAGACTCGCAGTGATCCATCCTAGGAAGGACCACTAATATCCTTGGTATGTACAATGGGCGAATGATTTCCCCTTTTTAAGAGGACGAGCTGTAGCTGGACGAAGAGCCCGAGGATCCCGACGAGGATCCAGAGGAGTAGGACGACGAGCTGCTGGGATGGTACGAGCTGTAAGCCAGGTTCTGCGAGTCCCAACGGGCATAGGGACCCCCGCTCATTGGCTCCCAGCTGCTGGGATCGTAGGAAGAGGCCGTAGTGCTGGGCACTCCGTATTCGCTGGCCGGAACTGGAGCGGGCATGGGCACCATGTTCATCTTCATGCCTCCCAACTTTTGGATGAGGTTGTAGATGAGGAAACCCAGCACCAGCTTAATGGCAATCTTGGACAGAATCAGAGCCTTGGTGGCCTTCAGACCGATCAGAGCCAGCAGGATGGGCATGATGACCTTCAGCTTGAATTTCATCAGCAGCAACAGGGGCAGGAACAGCTTGTCCTTGTTCTTCTTCTCAGCGCGACCTGAATGATTTTCTAAAGTTAGCATGTGGGTACGGTGGCTTCTTACAACTACTGACCCTCCTCCCTGGGCAGCTCCAGATCGAAGCCGCGATCCGAGCGATAGGTCATCACAGAGCCGGCGAAGAAGGTCTGCGGCAGCTGCAATCTCATCTCGTTGGTGTTCAGAATGCGTCCCAGCCGGTCCACAATGACCTTATCGATGACATCGTCGCTCAAGGCGCGTCCGCTGACCTCCTCCTCCACATTGGCCACCGTGTCCAGGTAGCTGAGCACCTTCTCCTTCAGGCAATGCATGGCATTGGCATGGAAGCACTTATCCACAATGGTCGAGATCAGCTCGTCGGAGCTGTGGATTCGCGGGGTCACCGCATTCTCGATGGCAGCTCCGGACACAGAGGCCACCAGCAGCAGCGCACAACCGAACGCGAGCAAGGACGTGAAACGGAAAGCCATTGTGTTCCCAATCGAATGTGTTACAATTAAATATATGTTTTTAACACTACCAGAGCGCGTAGTGTTCACTGTGGAGTCGATGCGGCGACAATGTTGGATCATTTGCCGATTGGTTCGGGTTTTATACTGCCGCTCCCCGAGAGCGCCAAAGAGACCTATGCTGGTTTTTTGGAGTGCACATTTCGGTTTTTGGACAGCCCAACGCAGCTAGTGACGAGCGACGAAAGTCGAGACACGGGCCAAGTCCACGGAAAGCAAGTGCCCAAAGTTTTTCACAAAGAAAAAAATTGAAAAGAAAACAAGAACGTTGTGGGGGAGTGTCACGAATATTAAGTACCCGTTTTCTCAATTCCAAGCTATTTGAAAGCATAGATTTGATATAACAAGTGCTCTTGGAACTTGCATTACGGAAAATGCATCCTTTAACATATGAATTTGTTGGTAAGCTCTTTATTATATAGTAAAGTGTAAAGTTAGTAAAGTGTTATAAATGAATAAATGTAAGAACCATATGTATTAAGTGGTATACGATTTTTAAATTGGTTGTTTAATTAACAACAAAGCCCTTGGAGCAGTTTCACCTACATATTTGCGACAACACAATATACCCTTCGCCCTTTTCTAATACCCCGTCCTAAAACAGTAGCCTCTCCTCTGTTAACTGGGTTGCCCCTGAAGCTTTCTCGCTTTCCATATCGGCCTCAGACACCAAACCTACCCAACCCTCCCACCAGCCAAAGTTGCATTATTGACGCCTCGATGGAAATAACTTTTGTTTGTTATTAGTATGCAGGCCCATTACTCTTACGCGACCATCCCGTCCGCAAGAAAGCCAAATCGAAGACACGTACATACTTCGGCGTATTGTGTCAAATTTCGATACAAGAAATCAGTACGGAACTCAACAACGATTGGCTATTGACTCCTCACTAGATTTGATACGTTTCTGTTTTTTTTTTTGTACGCGGAACTGTTGTTTCGATTTCGCAGCGGCTTCAATTATTATTTTGTTTGCTTTTCTAGAGATTACGAAATAGGTTTTCGTTTTTATTTGTGCCACATACATTTAGGTGACACACTTATTCATGATTTCCAAATAAGGGAGTTCCTGTCCATGATTGTGCCCCATTTTTAAGACTATCACTAAATGAATTTATATAATCCTAATGATAATACTTAAAATAAGGCGCATTAAATAAATTGGTATTTTCTAACATGTCAATAGTCAATAACGCTGGCAGTTAGTACTATTAGTTCTTTGTTATACCAGTTACTCGTGGATATATTTGTCTGTATGAACTCTGAGATCTCGGAAACTGCACAGGCTAGACAGTTGAGATTAACAATACACACTCTAGGGCTTTCTACGAAGATCTACTTTGTTTCATAAAGGTGCCACGCCCCCTGTAACGCCAGGAAACGCCCTTAACGCTAAGACCTGTATAGCGCACCCATTGCTGGTACTGCATTCCGATAGGCGGCGCCGTCGCCAATTTTAAAATTGGGCGTTAATTATCTAAAAGTCGAGGGACTCCACTAAAGCATTCTCTCTTGTTTTGGCTTAGTTTTGTAAACAACACTATCGTCATTAAAACACAAAACAAAATAAAATATGAAGAATCGTCCAATTTAAAAAAAACCTATTTTTATATTAACTCAGTATGATTAGGGGATCTTTTGTAAGTACTCCTCGTTTAAAAACACAAGCATATTATATAATAGAAAATCGTTATTTTGCCTGCCAAAATCATTGAAATCATCATAGATTACCTAATGGTCAGTTTAAATAATTCAAAAGGTGTCTCTGCCTTTTTACCAGCGACATGTTAACTTTATGTGTAACACTCGTATCCTACGATAAAAGAAATTGGTGGACAGCTTAATGTTTATTTCACTAGCGCCACACTTTTTCTCGGATCGTGCCAAAAAATGGTCCGAATTCGATAAAATAAATTTCCATAAGCTCGTGCCTTGGCTTCAACTCGATGCTGATGACGACGGTCTGATGGTGAGCTGACCAAAACAGCGTCAAGCGATTATGAAAGCGCTGCCACCTGTGCAGGTGTGAGCCCACTCCATCGGAATCCCTGTTCAAACTCCTCCGACACCGGTTCACTCGCCTGATAAATTGGCTTAAATTCTGTGAAATTCTGCCAACGGCGAGAGGCCAGTTCCCAAATGTGCCTGTATTATGCCAATTTTCACACTTTGTTGGCTGCCAGAACACACATGCATTGAAAATTGATGCTTGACCCTCGAATAGAATTAAATTTGAGTCCAATGAAATGTGTGCATATTATCTCATCCATAAAAAGAAAATCAAAATAATAAAAAATTTATTTCGAAGTATATTGAAAATGAAATAATTGGAACTTGGTTGTTTTAAATAATATTCAATCATAAGAATGAAAAAATTGTGGAAAAAACCAAAGAAGATAAGGAAGATACAACTTCGTCGAAATCAAAATGGTTGTCCCTTATGGCAAATTTTTCTAAACATTCCTGCGAATTGGTGCATTTGAGCGTAATCAAAGCTGAGGCTTCCTTTCAGGACAGGGATTTATTTGTGAGTTTTCATTTTCTATTTGGGCCACCCATCGATTTGTGTTTACTGCGAAACATATGCCTCAGTAAGCGGCATTCAGGGCAGAAAATGTCCCTGATCTATTGGCCCTGGCCCTCATTCCTCGGGCCAAGAATGTAGAAAGACTTTCACTCTCCGACGCCTGGCGACTTTCGCACAAGTGAAAAGAGGAAATTTAAATTTTTAAATTATATGCAGTTAATCAATTTAATCGACTCTTCCAAGCGGGCCTCAAAGGCGACTTGAGTGGAATATTTAATTAGATTTGCTGCCGAGGGTCGGCGTTTGCTGTGGATTAAATTTGGCTAATTAGGACACAATTGCTGTGCAGGCGATGGCTTATACATATTGTATGCCAAGTGAAATTGGCCGAGACTCTGAGAATACCGCCAAGGGGTGGAAACGTTAATTAGGCCTGCTGGCTTAGGCATTCAACCGGTGCGGTTTTCACCGCTGCCTGTTTTGGCCAACTGCCTTGGGTTAAATCTTTAATACGGATTTAAATGTTGACCGGCGGCCAAGTCTCCAAAAAATGAAATCGATTTTAGCATGTTTAAGGCATTTATTTTGCTACTTTATTTTGGTGCTTTTGCTTTGCGTCTCTGTTTTCTTAATCTCTTGTTTTCAATAAATAGTTAATAAATATTATAAGTTAAGTCTAATGAAATGAGCAGCGCAGGGAATATGGAAAGGAGGTCCAAAGCCACAGAATATTCCTAACAATTAACAAATGATTTTGTGCTTTTGCGACCACTTCTCGGCTTCAATCTGCTCTGCTCCACTTGGTTCTCCGGGTTCCATCTTTGTGTTTTAGGCGTAGGCCTGGTAGGCCAGGGGTTGGGCCAACTTCTGGGGCTGCTCGACGACGGGGACAGGGACAGAACCAAAGGTGCGACCGTCCCAAGGACCATGAGCGGTGATGTGGGCGGTGTGATGATGATCATGGGCAATCTAGGGGCAGAAAAAGTTACTTATATCAAGCTTTTGTCTGCGCTTTGATCGAGAATATTCCAAATGCTAGTGTTGGTTGGGTAGTCAGTTTTGTGGTTTGGTTGGGAAGCGGGAGAGTGTGGGCGAGGATTCTGGCTCGACTTACCCTGCTGCTGCCGCCCTCTCGACTTCTTATACATACATGCATTATATATGACACTTAATTGCAATAAAGCTCGCTTCGAACTTCGAACTTTGAACTCCACGCCCAACATCATCCCAACACACAAAACGCTGACTAATTACCACATCCAGCGAATGCCTAGAAGACAATTGGAAATGCGTTTTAATATCGTGGCCGGCTTACCTTTTTGCACAATTGGAAAATGGCCAAACCAACCGAGACTATGAAGGAGAAGAAGCCCAGGGCCAGGGCGTTGAAGGCCTTGATCTTCAGAATGCCAATGGCCATGGGGATGACGGTGATGGCCTTCAGCAGAATGAGCACCAGGATGGGCATGGCCAGCTTACGGAGACGGTGCTTCTTTCCTGTATTGTTCAAATTGGGTTTCGGGTTAGTAGATGCCAGCTAGTCAAAGGGGCAAACAGGCATGCGGAAAGTGAACCCACCCTTCTTGAAGATGTTGCCCTTCTTACCCCTGGCTTCGACATCGGTGCCCTCATCGCCTTCGTCGCCATTTAGCTGGAGGTTCAGGCTCAGCTGATTGTTAACCAGGTTGCGGGCCGAGACGGTGACCTTGGCATCGGCCAAGGGCAAGTCCATGCTGACATCGTGTCCCAGGATGTAGTTCTCGACGGCATCCATGAACCCATCGGCACTGCTGGCACGGGCCTCACTGATTGGCTTGGTCTTCTGGCCGTTGGAGCGCACCTCCAGGTTGGATACCTGCCGGGCATAATATTAGTTTCTTTCTATAAACTAAGCCGATTTCAAGAAATTTCGATTATCTAATGCCAAGAAGCAGGGCTGCCATTTCTAGCTTTTATGGACAGATCTGTTACTTTCTTTATTGATCTAGAAAAGCTCTTTTAAACTCTTATTTTCTTGAAATCTGTACCTTTATCCTGTTTATTCTATTTTTTATTCTACATCTGTCATTTTATTGTTAACAGCACCGCCATGAAGTATATTTCATCTCGCGTAAATAGATTTAAGAAATATTTAACAAAATTTAAAAAAAAATTAAGTTTAGATCTAACAATCAAATCAAGATCAGAAGAATTGAGTGCTTACAAATTTTCAAAGATTTTCTTTCCAAATTATTAGTGTCTCAGCGATTAGTGAATGTTCTTAGGCTTACCTGGTAGCTGTCTTTGCTCATCACGTTGTCCACGAACCGCATGGCCCGCTCTTTGATGCAGGCCATCGAGTCTTGGCCACTGGCGCACTTGCTCTGCTCCTCGGCGATTAGCCGCTGCAGCTGATCAGTGGAGCCACCTGCTGCCTGTCCCGCCGCCACAAGGGCCGCCACACCAACGATCACAAGGAGCAGTTTGGCCATTTTGCTGTTCAGGCTGTTTCTTTGGGGTTCTTCGCTCGCCGCTGGTCAACACACAACTCGCCTCTGCGCTGGCACAATTGCGTTTAATAATCGTTTTTCTATTGTTCACGATTTTTATACTCACTGGATCTTTAACTCGTTCGCAGCCGAATGGCTGGGCGAAAGAAACGGAGAATGGCCGGAGAAGATATGAATGAAGCGAACGGCGACAGAGCCGCTCCAAGTTTGTTGTTTTCGCCTGTGTGCGTGCCTCGGCGCACCACGTGTCGTATGCTTAATGTGGCTTTATTTCGAACGCGTGCCGGTCGCATCCGAGAGTTTTCTATGTGGGCTGATGGCTGCACTTGGAAATATATTTGTTTCTAGTGCACCGGGGATGCTATACAAGGTACATTTATTTTTAAGGAATGTTTTTACTAAATGTTGTTTTTTCTCAACATATTTACAATTTTTGTAAGTTAACAAAATTAGATTCAGATCAAGTTTTTTAGTCTTTTATTCCATACATTTTCTGTAAATTTTAGTTTAATCTTTGAAAACAACAAAAATCTTGATCGTTACCCGAAGTATTTGAGTTTCTGGACCTTAAGCTCTATTATAGGTATTTTCACCATACTTGTCAAAGGACTTTTTTTTAAATTTCATTTCTTAAAATATAATATTATAATTTAAGTAATCGACTGCACCAAAAAAAAATTACCTTGATATAAATGGCTAAATAATGCTATGCATGGACTTAAAAATTTTCATCCCATATAATTAAAATTGACTAAAAATGTGGTTAAGGCCATGTAACAGTTCATATGGCCTTTAATCCATTTTTAGTCAATTTAGGTTTTTGAATATGTATGCGAGGCATATTTTTAGGGCCACGTGTAAACTTGTTTAGCTATTTTAAAGCAATTGTTTCTAAAATAATGAAATTTATTTTCTGGGTGTATGAATTTATTTATATATGTATTCATAATCAAGAAAAAATATATATTTATATTACAATATTACATCTGAATAAATAACTTCAGGCTTAAGTCTTTCAATTTGATTGCAACCGTTTCAGTTTTTTGTACACGCAATAAGGCTATGGAATCAACTCCCAACCCCTTTAAAAAATATTAGTAGCGCCACGCAGTTTATGTCAAAACTTACATTACACCTGCCAGATATCAATACAATATAAAAGAAAAAACAAAGCCATACTTTTCTTTGATATTTAATGTGAAAGCGTAACTTTAAGAATTTTATTTAAACTTCCAAACTACTATATCAAACCTGTATATATGTTTATGTTTAATTTGTCCTACGTGACTATCGCACTATCGACTATCGCAAATTGAATTGAATTTTCAAAATTTTTTCAAGTGTAGCAATGCCATTCAACAGTCTGCTCTTAGATTATGAAGTGCCATTGAGGAATCAAAGATGGGCAGTGAGCATTCCATTTACTGATTGAATTTGGCCACAGTAAAGTTGACCCATTCATTTGGTAATTAGCTAGCATCTTTAATGCAATGCCATTTACTTAGGCGAAAAGGAATGCCAGACGTTGTATAATTTTTCGCCCCAAAGTAAACTTAACGCACCCTAATGAGTAAAACAACTAATTTGAGAAACTCTGATGCGAGCAGAATGTTTCACTTTGTTTATGAAAAAGTTCTGGGCGAAAAGGGAATAAAGCAAATGAAGTTGCGGACAAAGTACAAGCAGAAAGTTTGTAATAACAATTGTTCTTCTCTCCCCATTTTCTCCCCATTACTTTCAGGCAATAAACAGGTATGTCTCCTGGCCCTTTTGGCAAACTGAAAATCGATTAGCAGGTCTTTGAAAAGTTTTAATTGGCCATTTTGATAACAATTCCTTTCTGAATTAATAATCATCGTAACCTCATAATAGGCGGTAATCCCCGGGACCTCGCGTGGCTATAAACCGTTTATTGGCCACAAGAAACTAGCAATTAAAGTATGGCAACACATAATTTTATACGGCCTGCTCACGCCGAATTGCGCAAACTAATTACGGCACTCAAATCATAATAATAATTATTTGTTGGGAAAGGAATATGGAAACGGATCAATGGACTTCTGCTGGTCGGTGGCCAAAAAGAGTGCCCACCTACATGTCAGCGAAATAGAAAGTGCTTTTCCTTAACGAAAGCGAAAGTGACATGTCCACCTCCGTTCTCCCAAGCTCAATCCAAGTCATGCGCTGAATTTCGAAATACGGTTGAAATATGAATCTCGTGCATTGATTACGCGTGGTTCGCCATGAAAATTGATTTGATAGCAGCTCCACTGTTTCTCGGCCATTTTTCGGTTTTCGATTGTTTCGTTTGGTCAAAAGTTTCACCATTTCATTGGCGGACAATTTGCCATTCCGGTCGCATTTCTTTTTCGAGCCAATGAAATTGGAAAACATTTTCATATTCCAAATTGTTGCGTAGAAACGATGGCCGAGCGATGGCGGCCAAGTGCATGCCGTTAAATATAAATGAAGTGTCGTCGCTCAATGGTGATATTGTTTTTCAATTTCTCGCTTTTTTTCATTTTGCTGTTGTATTCTCTGCTTTTTTTGTTGGCGCCACTGCCATTTTGCATTGTTTCACGCCATCGCCGCCGACATTTTGGCCAGGAGATGTGTGTTTGCGGCCGCTTTCCAACCCACCTGCGTCAGGCGAGGCTTCGGTTTTATTGGGTGGCCATTGGCAATTGATATGGCCATCGATTTTCTCTCTGGGATGGACGGAAAACCAGCAAGTAAGAAAAGAATGCAATAAATAAATTGTTCCATTTTGGCTTTTAGGTTGGTTTTCTACCCCGTGGCGAGAGGCAATGGAGTCTCCTGAAAGTATGCTAAAAATATAAAATATTTATATGCTTTTAATCGGGATGAGGTTAAATCGTTTTCAGGTATTGGTAGTAATAAAAACTGTAATTAAATTTAAATTTCCCATAACTATAAAAGTTAATTGTAAACTTAGAAAGCAAAATGCCACTTTCAGCCGATTTATTTATGACTTAAAGGTATTAGCTTGTTTAGGCAAGCCAAAAACTTAAACACCCCCCTTAAGAAGCAGGGTAGCTTTATATAGTGAAACCTTTTCCACCTGGCACATAAAATGTGTGCATTCTATTAAAGGGCTCCTTCCTGGCTTTCTTCCATCCTCTGTGTTCATCATCTGCAAAGTTTGTTGAATTCAACATGAAAGCTCATTGGCATTTTTATCAGGCACTTTGGCAAGAAGTTGCACTCATTATTCTGTGGTATTCAATTTACTGGAGTTTCCTGGGCAACCTCTCTAAAAGGAAACTCCTCGCATTAGAAAAGTTTTTGGGTTCATTACCCATTTCGCTTTGGGGTTGCCTTCCCAAAAAAGTCTTCAATTAGACACTTCATTTTTGCATGCTTTTATTGCAGAGATATTTACACAAAAGGATACCAGAGCTAATTCCCACTTAGTACCTTTAAAAACGCCCTGGGGGTTTTGTTCTTTGTTATGGTTTTTTGCTTTGTACACTTCTCAATAAATAAATAAATAAACAATACGCCGAGAGCCGTGCGTTTCAACTACTTAGCTTAGAGCGAAATAAATAAGGTTGCGGTTTGGCCGAATTTCGTAGAAGGGGTTTTGGTTTCTGGTCTCGGGCTCACTTCTGACCCGCATAGGCCAGGTCCTGGGCATCCTGCGGCTCCTGCGAGGATCGGGCCCAAGCATGAGGGTCCCAGGCGGGCGAAGGGTGCTCCAGATGCTCGATGTGCTCCACGGGCAGATCCACGTGGTGGTCGATGTGGTGCTCCAGGTGATGGTCGATGTGATGAGGCACGATGTGCTCGATGTGATGGGGAACCACATGCTCGATGTGATGGGGCACAACGTGCTCAATATGGTGAGGCACCACATGATCCACGTGGTGAGGGTAGTGCACCACCTCGTAGTTGACGATCTTGGGCTTGGCGATCTTGAAAATAACCAAAGCCCCGGACAGCACCAACGAAAGGAGACCCAGAGTCATGGCCTTCCAGGTCTTCAGGGCAATGAGTCCCAGGGCCAGGGGAACCAGCACGGTGGTTTTGAGTTTCAGGCCCAGCAGGAAGGGTAGAATGGCCTTGCGGATCATGCCACGTCCTGGAAAAAGTATCAAAAAAAAGGGTTAGGTATTTTTCTGCACATTTGGGTTGAAAACTTGCAACTTTGTAAAGCAGATTAGCCATGATCCTAAGCTACTACATTTCAGTAAAATTAAGAATATTAAACCAACAACAGCAAGGTTAATAAACTAATCAGTTGAATGGATTGGAATCCCATGGCTTAAGTTATTCATTGAATTTTATATTTGTCTACATGGACATAAGAACTGTTATTGTTAGAAGATCTAAAATATATATTGGTACCATAACTATTATAGTCAGAGACCTTTCAGTTAATAAATTTGTTATTTTTTATACGCACCTTCATTGGCAGCCGACAGGGGAATGACTCCGCCCTGGGTGAGGGGATTCGACATGAGGAAATCGGGCACCAGGGAGCGGGCCTCCGAGCTGCGGAAGTACGCAGGGGCCTGGATCCTCAGCGAGTGGCTGGCCAGGTAGCTGTCGACGTCGTCGAAGAGGCGCTCCTCCGGGTTGAGGGATCGGGACTCGACCTTCTGCGAGGTGCGAACGATGGACAGGCGCTCGGTGATCCGCACCTCCGGCTGCTGGAGGGCCGAGTTGAACCACTGCAGAGCCTTGGGACGGACACAGGAGACACTCAGGTCCTTGAGGCACCCGTGGTACATGTCCAGGGCCAGTTGGGTTGCGCTTTGCGGCGCCCCGTGACCTTCGGTGGGCGCCGAGTGGGCGGCGGACAGCGCCGCAAGGGCGACTATCAGACAGGCGGCGGTGCTCTTCATCCTATCGGTGGTGGTTAATCCCCAACTGGCTCTCTGGTTCGGTGGTGCGCACGCGTTGGCCACTCAGCGGGTTATGCAAATGTCGCACGGGCAGCGCTTGGTTTTTATACGGCGGTACTTTGCTAATTGAATTGCGTATGCCAGGTACGCACTTGGATCTTTCTGCCCACCGCTTTGGGCTCCAGCTTTAGCGACCATTTCGCTTTGTTGTCAAAGTCATGGAAAGCGCAAGTTGACCACCTGAGTTTCACCGCTGCGCAGGCATAGTCATAACTGCTTCTGGCTTCTGATTCTGTTCCTAAAGTATAGTCTATTGGGTCAGGCGAACGTTTTATGGGCACGCTGCTGTCTTTAGCGGAGGCATTCCTAGTGACGATTTCCCGCATAATACCCCCCATAATGTGCCGCACATAATTGAAAGTTATTTGATGGCTTCTTCTGCATCGACGGCCGGGGACTCCGCTCGTAAAATCAAGTGCCCAGCAATCCGAGGTGCGTGCCTGGAAACCCAATTAGAATACGACTCTCCCAGCGCTCGTTTCTTCGTCATTGGCCAGATTACAGAAACCCTCTGCGGGCATTCAATTGCACCTGCTGACCACTGAAGCAGCAAAAATACATTTGGTTCTTTATTGTGAAGCGAGTCAGTTTGATTTCCTCTTTACATGCTATATTTCAATTCCAATTTGCAGCTGCTATTGTATTCAAAGTATCAAAGAAGACACTTTAGTCGGAATTCCATTTGTTTTGGGGAAGCCGGAGTAAATTTGGAAAATTAATGTAGTTCATCTGAGTCAATCAATCATGTATACAAATTTTATATAAAAATGATTATTGAAGCTTTAAATAAAATGTAATCTTTTTGAAAAATCTCTTAAGAATTTGTAGAGTGTAAATTGTTCGGTGCCCATTTTATGTCTACCTAAAAATTTACGAGTTATCCAAAGATTTTCAGTAATTGATTTTCGACCTAGTGGAGCTTACATTTATTTGTTTCTTTATGGCAAATCCTTTTGTGTTGCTGAGAGTTAATATTCTCAGTAGAGAATTAGGTTGTGTTTATGCATTACAAAAATAAATTGTTTATAAATATAGGAAGTAATGAAAAAAAAAAGATTTATTTTTTAAATTGTTTACAAAACTAAAATAATTAATTATCCTTAAATTATATTATAATCATCTTCAAACTTATTATCTAAACTTTTTCGAACTTTATTGATTTGGAAGAAATTCTAGTAAAGGTAAAAAAAGAAAAGTTGGAAAATTAGCGATAGGAAGACCGGTGGAATCGTATGCAATTCTATTTAAATTTTTTATATTTTCTTTGTTAAAATACGCGTTTAACGAGCCCAATATTGTCTCAATCGGAATATTGTCTCAATGGACCATCCTATCAAATTTTTAAAGATTATTGGGTTCCTTTTAAGTTTAAACCTAAATGTCTGTTTGTATTTTTGTCCGGTAAATTTTATGTTTTGAGATCCTGGAATCATTTTTCTTGTATTAATCAAAATAAAATAAACAAGAGAGAACGCTAGAGTCGGGTTGGTGTCCCGACTATCTAATACCCGTCACTCGGCTAAAGGGAGTGCGAGGGAGATGGATGTATAAACTTTGATCACGTATAACTTTTTAACGAATGGTCCGATTTAAAGAATTTCTTCTACATTTCGATAGGTATAACTAAACACAACACAATTGCATTTATACTTATCAAAAATCTTTAAAAATGTGGGCGCCAGACACATTTTAGTATCGTTTATGGGCGGTTATGGGTGATTGTGGGCGTTAGGGGGCGTGGCGCTCGGCTGAAATAAACTTGCGCTGCGTAGGAAGCCCAAGAATATGTGTTGGTAATCCCAACTTTCTAGCTTTTGTAGTTTCCGAGATCACAGCGTTCATACAGACAGACAGACGGACAGACGGACATGGCTATATCGACTCGGCTAGTGATCCTGATCAAGAATATATATACTTAATGGGGTCGGAAACGCTTCCTTCTAGCTGTTACATACTTTTGCACGAATACAATATACCCTTTTACTCTACGAGTAACGGGTATAAAAACATGTACTCTAACACTACAATATAATACTTTTGGAAAAACTCACTAGTTTATTTAGTTTCTGATCCACTAAGGATACAGAAATGCAATTGTAAGATTAAAAGTAGTGAATTTATTTATTTGATCGTTTCATAAATATTCATCACAAAATATGATATCAGATTTTTTGTCTGTTGATCGTAGTTAGCTTTTTACTTAAGAGGTGTTTTTATTTGATCCACTATAGTTGTTCCATTTGATATTTGCATATTTAACCCTCTAAGACGTAAGCCTGCCTGAAGGCACTTATTACGTTTCTGGCCTTAACAAATTAACTTACAGATTTAAATTGGACCATTCAATTGAACAAATGAACTACGTTCACAGAAAAGTTCCCCGACGCACATTGGCGCCTTGGGCCTTAAAACGTGCAATTAATCAAATTTTTGACGTTGTCCTAGAAAGTTGCGACTCATACCAATCGTCAGGTAATTGATCCACTATTACAAATATGTAACCCTTTTTCAAATCAGATTTTTTTTTTGTAAAAGTTATGCCTCTTTAAAGTTGTCCAGTTTTTCAGTCTAAATACACCCAGTTTTTAGGTAGGTTATCCGCACTTTTGGGGAGTACAACTTAAAAACTAGGTATCGATACACTTTGCTCTTAGTTATGCGTTCTTTGCCAAAAGTCAATTTTTTCCATATTTTCCAACTTTGATGGAAAATAAAAAAAAGAATTAATACTATTTTTTTATATTTTCCTAAAACGTTTTTTGGACTTTCTTCTGGATATTAGGAAAGTTCTAGCTGCGTCCGTGGTTTTAAGAGCCAAAACAGGTAAAAAAGGCGTAGTCCCAAATGTTGTATTTTTGTCGATCCCTGGTAGAATCAAGACTGTTTTCAGGAAATCCGTTAATGTATTCTTTTTATAAAGAAATATAAATTTTATTTTATTTTCTTTAACTTTTTGATTGACAATTAGTTGGGTTTTAAAAATAATAAACTCAACAAAAAATTGTATTTATTTTGAGAATTTTTTTTAAAATTTTTTTTTGATTTTAATAAATTTGTACTTAAAAAAATAAACTAAACACAAACTTACAAAAAAATAATTTTTGTCGGAAAAAATGGATTTGTTCATAAATTTTGACTTTGCCGATTTGTAAGGACGCCTCTGCCACGCCCACTCTCTGTCTCAAACATTAATTTTAAAGGTAGATCAATTATCTATCATATGCCGTTTACATCATTCAATTTTCTCTACTATTTCAAAAGTTATGATTTATTACCAAAAAAAGTCAAAAGGCGCCACTGTGCGACGCTGATAAAAAGGACCTCAAAGTGGGAAGAATGCTAAGAATGGCCAACTTTCCAAATATTTTACAGGCGAACGAATTCTTGGTTCGTAAGTTTTTTTTTAAAGGAAAAAAAAATAAAGATTCAAATGTTTGCCTCAAGTGGCAAAACTTGACAGAATATTTGTTCTTGATGATAGTGTGAGAACAATAAGAGAATTAAATCCTCAATGACTGAAAATAATAAAATAAATAGAAATAGCTATGTTCATAAAGATCCGTCTCAATGAAGTCTTGGCCTTGTATTAAAAGGAGGTCAGTGATAGCCGGAATATTAATAAATCGATACTCATATCATTGGAATTAATTAGCAGCGTTGGGAGTGTGCAAGTTGATTTCATTAAAAATTGTTCAAATAGCGGAAATATTTTGGTGGCCAAAATTGAGCCAAGCCCCACTGAAATTGTAAGGGCAGAGAAGGGGACATCGTGTCGAAGTACTTGGGCTGCTTTGGCATTTAATGAGCTGCCAATTTGGCAATCGGTGTTTTGATGTCAGTGCAGTTGGCTAGGCCCACGAATCTTAATGTCTTACTTACGCTTCCGCTCTTTGTTGTATTTTTTGGTTTTTATTTTCTTTTGTTTTTTGTTCGGGAAGTAAGGAATTTTTGTGCCAGAGGAAAAGTGAAAGCTTTGCCATTTGCGTGTTAATTACGCCTGGAATTTACATAAATATAAATTTCAGATGAGTTCGTGCTCGTCATGGAGACATCAAAGTCGCCCCTAACGCCAATACACTGCCTAATAAATATATTTATGCAAATAGGTTCCTTTCCATTTCGACTGTTTGCCAGCGACAATTAGGCGCCATTTCTGCTGGGCCAAAACGCCTTGATTTATGCAAAGAAAATATGTTATTATTGAACCTGCTGGTCTGAGTGAGTGATTTCTCAGCATGTGGGTTCCAAATATAATATGTATGCAGATTGCCTTGGATTAACAGCATTGATTCAGAAATCAAAGAAGTGTACATATGTTTAGTAAATTAGACAAAGCCACCAGGTAAATTTAACTTGGCCTTTTAATGGCTCTCGAATGTGTCAATGGAAATTTAAAAAAATTTTTAATTAAATTTAACTGTATTATTGATTTAAAATACTTATGTTCACTTTAAGGTTTTTTTTTTTAATTTGCATTAGTCCGCAAAGTTTTTTTTTCCAAATTATTCGCTCAACGCGTAGGTTTTAAAAACATTTCTTTTTCTATTCCCCAAATAAATTTTCTTTAAAAAAGATTAAAGAATTTTTACTCCTTACACTTTGCGGCATTCTGAATTTTTTTGAAGAATTTGGTTTACACTCGAGTAAACTTTAATTTTGCTGCAACCTGTGGACCCAATGTTAAAATGATACACATTTAACACAATTTCAATTTATTTTCCATTTTAAGTGCTGGCGACAAAAACTCCTCTAATAACAATTTTTGCATATTGACTAATTGAATTTTCAGCCGCATCCGTCTGACCGGCAATTAATAAATATTCTGATTTCATTATTTCGTATTTTTAGTAAATTATCAGTGAATTATTTGTGTGCCATTCACGTGTGTGTGGGAAATTTAAAAAGTGTACTGACCGCAGCCGATTTAAGTGAATAATTTGAAGGCAAACTTGAACAAAATCAGAATGAATATTAATGCAGCGGTTGAGTCACAGACATAGACCTTAAATTGACATTAGGTAGGCGAACCATTAGACTACAATAAATAAATAAATAAATACGAGTTTAACAAATAAATTATGCTTAACCTAGATCAATTATCCTATTTACAGTTCGGTTTTTAACAAGGAAAAGTTGACTTCAAAGTTGCTCGTACTCGTTTATCGTCTCACTCTCTCGAAGATTTGGGACCTGCGACTCACTTGGCCGGCATGTTGCACTGCGGGTACAGGCTTTGGCAGTCCTTTTGATCCTGGCCATCTCGAGCGGCCTGAATAAGTCGGTAAAAGCGACGCACTGCCTCATTCGCATGCGTCACGGGCTCCAGTTCGCTGGTATCGCTGAAACAGACACAAAATGAGAAACTGTAGCAAAATAACTTTTCGCGTATTTAATTAAATGGTAGTTTTTGTAAGATGCCTTAGCAGATGCTCCTATTTTTTGTTATTTTTATACACTCGAAAGCGAAGTTTTTGTCTTTGGTCTAACACTATAATTAATTTTGTTTTGTAACAAATTAAATGTTTTTCGCTAGTCATTGTTTTAGGTAAAAATGTATAGTACAAAAATCTTTGTGATTTTGTATCATATCTTTAGAATGTAAAGCCGATATTTCTTTTGAGTGTTCCTAGTTAGTTAGTCCTAGCTGCAGGCCAAAGCCTATGAATGCCTTTTTGTTGGGTGCCAGGAAGTCGGCTAATTAACTTTGCCACTTCGTCCCATCGCAGTAAAGTTTTCATGAAAGCAGGTCGAATCGCATCTGCGTACTTTTGGGCTTACCAACACGCGCCTTTTGTGCCCCAGACGTCCATGTTTCACCCAAAAACACATACATCCCATGCTCCATCCCGGCGCTCAGCTATTCAAGCTTAAATGGAAGGCGTCTGGGGCAATTGACTCAGTGGGCGGGGTGTTGCTAATGGATTTCATGTGACTAGTCAGTCGTGCTGGGAGGTGGTGCCCAGAAAATCGCACCCACATAAGCCAAGGCCAAACTGATTTCCTATGCTCTTTGGCCGCCAAGGAAGAATGGGAAGACGTGACCTCAGGCAAGGATATGTTGTCTGACTTTTAATGTACACCAGTATTTTTTTATCTTCCGCCTTTTCCCACGTATAGAAATTGCTAAATAAATAAATCTTGAACTAACTAACTGACCCAAGTCCAGATCCTTGTCAAATGAATTAGATTGGGTAGCAAATAAATATAAACTTTATGCTCCTAGGATGGATTTTATTTTCAAACAGTGTGAGATTCCTTAAAACTCATTCTGGTTTGATTCGATATATTTTCATTGTTGTTTCAGATTCAGTTTTGCAATTAACCCCAAAAATAGTACAACTTTAAATTTATTTGATGAGGCCAAACCTTTAAATAACATTTGAAGAAATACGCCCAATTAAAATTTTACAACCAATGACATGGGCTGTCAATTCAAAACTGTATTTACAATTTTGATCCCCTCCGATTGAAATGAAAATTCCTGAAGCACTTCAGCATGCTTTTTCATTAATTATGATTGTTTTCATTATAGATGCGCATGACTGCAGACCGTTGACGCTTTAAACAAACGTTGCCTTTCATTAGGCCAATTTATTTTAATTAATTTTCAACTACGATGGCCGAAAACCTGAGCTCCAAGCCATTGTCAATGGCGTCCCGATAAGGCAATTAAGCACACTTTGGGCCACTCAATTAATGACTTGTCATGGGCACGCCGACTCATAAATCATACGACATAAGGGACTAGATCTAGATGACTTCTCCCGGACACCAGCCTGTCACTCAAAATTTTGTCAAGGCAGCTATCTTGGGTCTAACCATTTTGCACTCATTGTTGTCAGCGTGAAAAAGTCCGTAGGCATGGCCCAAAAGATAATGAGCCATAAGAAATATGATGAATACGAAATGCGAGTTTATCTGGTCTGCGACATGCTCGAGTGCCTCCCGAGTGACCGATGCGGGTGGAACCACCTCCACCTCCCCCGATGATGATGATGATGGTGATGGCACGCGGCTTATGGCAGGGAGTTCCACTTGGCTGCCCATGTGCAGTGTGCAGTTCAATTAGAAGATGCAACGCGACAGCCACGAACTTGCGACGACAAACTGCACTCCGACAGCCCCAAGTTCCACTTTCTTTTCACGCTCTTGCCTATTAATTGAAAGGCAATGATGGGGCACCAAACTGGAGGTGGGCCATTAAAGCCTTACCCGCAGCGAATACGCATCGGACTCAGCTAACTGCGATCTGAATTTAAGTTTTGACTGCCTGACATCACAATTTGCAATGCCCTGGGGAGCAATTAGAGCACAGAATGACACATTTTATGGCGAGTGACAAGTCTTAGTTCACGGCACACAACCAAAAAGCCAGCTTGTCTCATGCATTTATGGCCAAAATGGATAAAATACTACGATTGGAAAACTAAAGACATACCATAACTAAATTGCACTAAAATAAATTGGCGTAAATTAAACATTCACGAAGAAAACTTTCTTTCCTGCGACTATTAAAAATTACTTTTTTTAGATAGATTATTTTTAGAAAGTAAAAAAAGGATTTTTAAAATATTATACATTTTACTACTACCTATTTTAAATGTGTTTACTTGAAACGCTAAAAAAATCGTACAAAATCCTTATCTTATTCTTCGTAATAGCTCTTCATATTTAAATTTGTATAGTAATAAAATTAAAGGCTTCTTTTGGAGCTTTAAAAAAAAATTTCAAATGTAAATATAAGAAATGAATTAGAAACAGCTAATTTTACTTTTTGGAAAGAATATTATGATTTGACCCACCGATTCCCATTAAATGTCAAGCTCTAACTTACCGACTTAGCTCCGCGGAAATGAAATTGCTGTGCGGACTGTAGGTGGCCGGATCCTTGTACATGCTGCAAACGATGCGCTCCTTGCACAGGTCGTTCTTCACGCCCAGCTGCTCGACGATTTTGTCGATTTTCAGCAGAATGGGGCTGTAGAACGGATCGTAGTTGAGCGGATACAGCGGCTGAAAACGCACAAAAATCACACAAGTTATTCATCATAAAAGCAGATTTGAGCAGCGGATGTCAGCAATTGCAAACCTGTCCGTCCTGTACAAATGGCTGGTGCTCCAGTATCTTCTGCTGCTGCTGGATGAGGCGCTGCTCGGCCTGAATGCGGATGGCCTCCTTCAGCTGGGCGGCTAATTCGGGCTGGGTGAAATGGAAAATATAGAGAGGATTCTGTCAGACATTCACTCGGAAAATCTATCTTTTTTGCGGCGTTCGGATTTCTTAGTTTCTTCTAAAAGCCAAAAAGACAATTAAGAAAAGGACTTTAAAGCTACCTCTAATTATTCCCTTAAATCAAATATATGTTATATATTTTTTTATTGTTGTATTTAACAAAGTGAACAAGTAATAAGTAACCAAAAAGTAAAAAGTAAAACATTTGATTAAATTCAATCCTTTACAGGCTCTAAAAAGATTAACATTTTAATCTTTTTACATATTTCATATATTTAATTTATATTTATTAGCCACTGTCAGTAAAATATATATCGCCAATAAAATTAATATTTTTCTTTGGAAATAAAGTTAAAATTGGTAAATGCGAATGACACACACAGGTATGTGTCCAAGTCAAAAAGTCATACAAACTACATGTTGGAAGCTACTGCAAATTCCACTTTGTGTGAAAAGGGTTGAGTTTGCGTGAGCTGCTAACCTTCTGCCGTGGACAGCTCATCCAAATCCAACTAAACTCGCTGGCACACTTTCTCGACAGCCCAGGAGTTCCCATCATATTCGGCTTTGGCTTTGGCAAGGTGTGCTCATTTAATTAAGGTGAACAGCGGGGAGTTTTGCAAGCCTACAAACGTTGCTGTCGGACGGGCAGAGCAATGGCAAAGTGCATTTTAATTATGGCTTAGTTGACAAGCCAAGAGCTTAAAGGCCCACATGCGGCCGGCGGCTCTGCCCACTTGAAAGTGAAAACTGTCATTGAGTGTCAGTCAGTCAGTTGGTTTGTTGGTCTGGCCGAACGGTTTGCAGAGCCATTCACCTTGCAGGGCCTGCAGTTTGCACCACTCGAATGGTGTCGCTGGGCAAAAAGAGAAAAGAATTCACCTGCCGTGCGGACAAGACAATTTGCATCATAGGAAAACAATTTGCACTTTTGTGGAAAGTGTCAATAGATGCAGCCATCTGCCAGACGATTGTTTGCCAGTTAAACTGCGGCAGCCTGATTGATTGTGTTGTTGCCCAGCTGTGCAAATGTGCAATCTGTGCAAATAGGAGCCACTAATGACGGAAGTAGACCAGGAACTGCTCGGAAAAGTGCTGGCTGAAAAGCCATAGTAGCTTGTCGCCCAGACGGCAGTGAAAATTCTGTTCTTCCTTGAAGGTTTCCTGAGGAAAGGTTGAAAGTGCTTTTTCGTTCTTGCTACCTATTTTTACACTTAAGTTAAAAAGTGAATGTCCATGTGTTTATGTTTTTTTATGAGAATGTAAGAATGATATTTTACGAAATATTTATACTTAAGTAATATCATATATTTAGTCGATATATGGGGACATAATGCCTAGAGCTAAATAATATGAAAATATATAACAATAAAATATATATTTTTCTCAACAGCACAAAATGACAACAAAAATAAATATTATAAAAGGTTAACCAAATATAAATATAGTTATTACCTCTTCCACTATACATATGGGCGGTTCTTTTACAAACCAAACACCTTTTATTGGGTCACACACGTGTATCAGGATTTGACCGAAAAAAATTAATTTTTTTATTTATAATTTTTTTAAGTTTGCCAAAAATCGTGAAATTTGAAAAAGTACCCTCTCATTGAAAATCTGTATCTCCGGTTATATGAATCCGATTGACTTTATGTCTTCTGCATTAATTCCTCTAAAACCTCTTCTTTCAAAATAAAACTTCAAAAAAAAAAAATTTAATTTAATTTCAACAAATTTTCCCAAGTGTGTTTTTCCCTTGAAATCATCGCAGAGCCTGCTCCACACGGAAAATGGCCCAGCGCTTGCTACCCATAACCACACGGGGGCTATCTGATTTCACAGACTCCCTTTTTTATGTACATTGCTGCGATTACAATAAATGCACATTTGCGTATTCCGTTTGGCTGGTGGAAATGTATACAGACATACGTAATGGGCTGTAATGTGATACGCACCGAAAGTTGTGGCTCCTGCACAGCCTGATTCTGCTGCTGCTGCTGGTGCTGCTGATTATTGCGCGCTGGATCATACTGCGCGGCAATTTGTGCTGCTGCCGTGAGTCCGGGACCACTCTGCGGCGGATGTTGTCCCTGTCCCGGAACGAACACCGGATGGTGCTGCGTGTGTGCCGGCCTTGAGCTGGAAAAATCGGGAAAATTAGGTGCCGGTGGCAGGTGTGAGTGGGTGGGTGGGTCAACTTGGGTTGGCACAATAGTTTCATTGGAGCGGTGAATCAAATTTCCTTTTCGCTGCTCTTTTTAATTGGCAACAATTACCGCCCAACAGTGAGTGTTGTTTGGCTTTCATTAAAGAATTTTAATTACATTTGGATAAGCAGGAAGCATATGGAGTGGTGGGAAAACAAACAGATAGCGATTCCATTCGATGGCGGAATATTCCGATTCGAATGGGTCGTTAATTATGAGCAAAAGCCACCAGAGTGTAGAGCCATAGAGATAGAACACTGTATCCTTACTAATAAATTAAAAAATTGTCTTAAAACTTATAGTATTACTGATAAGAGGTAAATGAAATATCATGAAATAAGGACGAAATTCAGTGCACACATTGAATGAAATAAGCATTTAAAGTAAAGTCACCAGGATGTGTAAGGAGTGGCTTCGGGGCTAGTAGGAGTTAGTAGCTTATATAACAACCCAATTTATGAACGTGCGGCTGTGTTTTTCGGTGGCGGTGCAAGTGGGTTTTCATGTGCGTAGGTGTACTTGTTTGTTGGTTTTCGGGCGCCCTTGAGTGGCATGTACCTTTGTTTGTCCTGACTTTGAAATGGGTTTAAACTGTGACTAGAGGCTTGTAATTTCTGAGCACTTAATTGCTGTTGCAGCTGAAGCTTGAGCTGCTGCTGCTGCTGGTGCGACTGCGATTGTTGTTTGGTCTGGGTGGGTGGCCTCGCCTGCTGGGTGACAGGCCAACGGTGATGTTGCTGCTGGCCCAGATGTTGCTGTTGTGTCTGATGTGCCTGTGTCGGATGTTGCTGTTGTGCCTGTGTGGTGCCCAGGCCCCAAGCATGCAGGACCCCGGCGTCGTTCGCCGGGTGGGGCCTAAAGTAATGCGCATTCTCCTCTATTTGTGCAACGCGATTTATATCGCCTATGTATCTATGGTAGGGTGATTCAAGTCGGTTGTTGTGTGTGGGTGTGGCGTGTGAGTGTGAGTGTGGTTTAGAGACAAGACAGAAACACAGACAGTTACAGATGCGGATACGAATACGGAAGGCGTGGGGTGTTGTCTAGAAAAGCGGAACTTACTCAGATCCCAAGCCCGGCCCGCTGTTTTCCCAAGCGCCCTCGAAGTGCTCGTACCCGGGGCCGTAGCTCTCGTGCACCGGAGCTCCGTGGAGATAGGCGGACGGATGACCCTTCGGCGGGTGGGTGTAGATGATTTCAGGACCCGGACCCGAGTGGTGCTCTCCGCTGTGCCATGGCGGAACCACCTGTGAATCAAGGAAGGTGGCAATTTTAATTGGATCTTGTAGAAATGAAATAGTAAAATATGCATACACCCAAAAAACAAAAATCAAAGGTGTGACTACTACTTCTAGACTAACTATAAAAAAGTGGTGTTGACCTAATACTAAATAATACCAATTCTATATTCAGTAGTATTCATTTCAAATGAAATATTATAAACTTAATATTTTTTAGCTTCATTTCTATACCAAAAGTTTCAATTAATACTTTTAAAAGTACTACTTTTAAAAGTATTAATTGAATACTCATCTGATCGATGCAAATTTGACACTCAATAGTGTAGTAAAAGATAAAATATAAACATATTTGTTTTCTTACGAGTAACCGGTTTTAACAGTAGTTTTAAAATTTAAAGGATGCATTCTGCACTACTCTTTATTAAAAGGGTTGCCATGGCAGGCAGTGAGCGCAAATGAAAAAATGGTAATGAAGCGACGAGGATGCAAGGTTTCGGCTTGACATTTAATAAACTCGGCAGCAGAACTTTTTACACTGCTCTGGAGGGCTTCTTTTTCGAGTGCTCTCATCGCGACATCTTGACGGCTATTTATAGTCAATGTTTGAACCTACCGAATAATACGCATTACACTGCTCGACTTTGTCTGGTGGCTGGGCTTGCCAGTTCAATGACTGCCACAAAGCCGTAAATAACGAGAAAGATGCGGAGATATGTGACTGTGTCATCGCCTGGCAGATCGACTCGGAGTTCAAGCCCTGCTGTTATTTGTGCTTTTTATTGTGCGGCAAATTCGAATCATATTTCATGCTGTGCCGCCCGAAAACTTTTCCTAGCAAAGAGGCGACAAACGCTCACGAACAGACGACATGTTAAGTGGGAGTTTCTAGGTCCTCATTGCTGGAAAGTCTTTCACTCCGTCATTTCATTTAATTTACACTGAGTGCGAAAGCAGCCAGGGATGGCGAGGATGCGTTAATAGACTGCAAGTTGTCTAGAAAATATGCACATATCATTGGCCACCCGGGTGTAAAGTCACACATGGAATTCACACAAACTACTCCCCTATCGATATTCCATTTTTTATTGCCGCCAATGCTTTCCTCTTCTAGCAGTTAAAATATTCAACTATTCCGTTGAAGAAAAAAGCTAAACGCAAGTGTTCCCCACGGATTCCCGCTTTCTCCAGTCGACTGGAGTTGTCAGAGTTGGCCTAAACCCCAATAAACGACATGTTTAAAGGATTATAATTGCTAAAGTGGCCGTTTTATTAAATCAATTCTAGGGGAAATCCTACTTGAGCAAAGATTGTCGTATGCAAACATGGGAACCCGGATTATCCACATGGCTCAGGCCCTGGTCTCAGTTCAATAGCATTCCCTGCGAGCATAAACATCTCATAAATACGAGTATCTACGCGTGTGCACTCTTTCGTGGGAAAATGGGGTGGCAACAGCCATAGTCAGGTCTAATCTCCACCAACGGGCCCAATTGAAAGACGGGATTTCATTTGACGATATGTCAAGCTGGGTGCTGTCTGCGTCAGCGTGAGCTCGTTTCGAGGGCACGTGCTATGCCAACTTGAAGTCGGGAGTCTTCAATGGAAATACTTTACAACTGCCGGCGGAGAACGCCTCTAGACTTTTCTAATTGAATTTCCGGGAGCGCGGGCTCGCCCATGAACAAAAGAGACTTCCGACCGGCAGACTTATAGACAAACTGAATCACATACAGATTGCTAATGAAATTTCTCCAAAAATACGCCCGAAACATGAAATGTATAATCGGCCTAACCCAAACCAGTTAGAGGCGTTTGCTGGCATCGAAGAAATTTCTTTCAGCCGAATGTCATATCTCAGTGTCGTCAAAATCTTCTTCCTTTTGTTGGCTTTTAAAAACTATAATACATTAATTGAAAGACTCTATTAAATAAACGAATTAAAATAAATATGTGTTAAAAATGGTTCCCATTCATATCTCTATTGAATTGGATTTAATTAGTTTACTCCTAACTGAATTGCATGGAATCCATCCGAATTTTTCTGATTGAATTGTATACTCAAATATTTATTTTTTTACAAACGATGTTAAATTTAAATAATTGCAAAATGCGAGAAGATCGAACTCAAATCCATATTAAAAATATGATGTTACCTTTGAAAACGTATCTACACAGAAAAAAAGTTTGACATGAAATGACCCTATTTTTTTATTTCTTACCAATAAAAAGCCGATATGATTTGTATTAAATTTATGATTTAAACATATCATAACATATCATATAAAATACCAAATTTAGTATTTTTTTAACAAATAATGTGAAATAATTTAAACTAATCTATATTTATATGAAAATGATATGAATAACTTGATCTTTAAAAAATATACAATTGACCATCACATATCAATCCGATATTTTGTTAATTTTTTTGTGTGTATGATAATATCAGCTATTCTCTTTGATTGCATCGATAAACTTTCTAGAAATCACTACGGATAAGATGCAATTTGTGCAATATCATCCCATATGTTCTTACCGTGTGATGGTGATCGATGAGGTGATGGTGGTGGTGGTATTTGGCTGGTGCGTGATAGGATTGCTGGTAGTGCGAACAGAGCTTGAAGAGATGCGACAGCGCCGGGAACAGGAAGAGCAGGAACTTGAGAAGTAGTTTCTTGGCGGCCCCGACTCCGATGACGATTGGCAGCAGCCAGAACAACTTGATCTTGATGATCTTTATGATCAGCAGCAATGCGAGGAATGACAGCACCAGTTTGCTGCGTAGAAATTTTTCTGGACAAACGAAAGTAGCAATCGAATCAGACTTTTGGATGCAGTTGCTGGCTCAGATTGACCAGAGAGTGAAAGCGGTTTCTGCATCTGCATCTGCATCTGCGTGATGGGGAAACAAATTGCGAGTATTACTTACGTATCTTCTTCTGGATTATCGCCCCAGCCAGTCGGGCCTTGACTACCTGTTTGGGAATCAGCTCCAGCTTGGCGATGATTCCGTTGCCTTCGATGGCCCGTGGCGAGATGCGAAATGTGGCTCCGTTGAACATAACCTCGGGCAGATCCACCTCCAGATCGTGGGTCATCGCGAATTTGATACTCTTGCCATATAGAGCGCTGGTCACTTCCTCTATCGGGGTTTCCGCACTGGCTGCTTGGGAATTGCAGAATTGGAGAGAGAAACACTCATGAGTGACGCTTTTGGGTTAATGAAAGTTGTGCGGAAAGCGAGTTAAAGCACTCAGAATAGGATGCTGCGTGTTCTTGCGCAACTGCGAGTAAATATACACATCCTAAAGTTCACTGTGAGTTTATAAATAATTTCCTATTTACAAGCGGAATGGGAGTGGGAGTTAAGCGCTTCCTGTTCCTCCGTTGGCTTAAAGGACTGAATAAATTTTCACACGCTTTAACAAGCACTCAATGCAAGAAAGACGTTTGTTTTTTAAGGTTATTAACCAATTTTAATTTAATATAACCTTCCACATGCATCATATGGCTCTTGTATTTATTGTGAATAGCTCAATTAAAATAATAGTAATAATCTTGGCATTCTTAAAGTGAGAAGCAAATAATAAATTTCAAAATCCTAACTATATTTTGTCACGTAAAAATAAATATGAATAAAATATAATTTTATTGTTAAAAATCATTGGGGTTTATTACTGTCAATACTTTCTTTTAAGGTTTAACACGATTGTATTGCATTGTGTGTTTGCTTGAGTACTTAAACGGGAACATTTTTGAACATAACTTTTCGCATAACTTTTTCTAGCAAACACAGCTTGCTAATTTTGCAAATTCTGAACGATCGCCAGACGCTTACATAATTCTTGACCGACTCGATGGCTGTTAATGGCCGATTGTTAAAGTGTTGGCTATGCTGTGAGCCAAAGAAAACAACTGATGCCTGGTAAAAGCCGCATAATTGAGCGCAGTCAAAGCGCCGTGACTCACATAAACGAGAGATCGTTGCCGCAGCAGATATTTTACTGCTCTCTGGCGCAGCTAAAATACGTTAAAAATCAAATCAAAACGCGGCAAGTGAAAGTTACTGGAAGTGGCAGCGGCATTTTTTTGTGAACGTGCTCGGGTATAGGTAAACAAGACGAAGAAAAGAATCGATGTGAAAACTGATCGCGCACACAAAACATCGAGCTCACATAAGGGCTCTTACATAAGGCGATGTTAGCTAAACGCTTAATTGAGGAAAAAACTAATTTTGAAGTCAAGAATTCATTGCGATAATAGCTGCCAATAATAAAAAATGTTCCAAAAAATTACACATTAATTATAGAAATGTTAAAAAATCATACATTTCAATTGACTTGCGTATCAGTTAAACATAAATAAAATTATGACGGTTGTCCTATTATTTTGACATTAATTTTTCAATCGTTCCTTTTTTAAAACAAATTTAAAATATTAAAAATATATATTTCTAAGGGTTTCAAAAAGAACCGATGTTGGTCAGGTGGTTTGTGATGCTGATAAAGAATATATATAAATTATTCACTGCGTAGCAAGTTTTTGGACTAAAATCAATATATCCTCTCCAAGGAACTAACAATATTATTTATGTTTAGCATAGAATAAAGGAAACTCCCACAATAGATTAAGTTAAATCATTCATAAACAATACTATAATTTTTCAACAAACAATGAAATTTTCTTTAGTTGTATCTTTTACTAATATCGTTCTTGGAACACATCAAAAACATCTACAAAGATTATAGAAAAATCGCAACTCACCGCCACGTGCCTCCGAGTGTTCCTCCTTCTCCTTCTCCACTTGGTAGGCCACTTGGTTCTTAAAGAACTTGAGTCTGTGAGTCACGTTGACATCCTGCACATCCAGAGCGCCATCCAGGTAGCTAAAGACGTTCTTCTGGAAGCAGGAGACGTCCGGCTGCAAATAGCAATCCCGTACAAGGCCCTCCCAGAGCTCGTTTCCACTGGTGAATCGCCGGGCCAAGCGAAGGAGCAGGGAATCTCCGGGGGCCGCTTCGTTCATCTGCTTCCTGACCGGAATATCGGTGGCATTCACCACGGGCTGCCACTCTTCTTCCGGCGGCAGTTCCGTCGTCGACAGCTCCGCTGGGGATTCCGTTGGCGACTCGGTGCCCGCCTCCTGCTCCTCGGCAGCCTCCGTTTCCATTTCCAGGTGGCTCAGCGGAGTGGTGGAGAGGTGGCGGCCAAGACGACCATTCCGAGCCGTTCCATCCGCTTTGGCGGCCGAGTTTATTAGGCAGATCAAGAGGAGGAAAATCAAGTGGCTACTCTTTGGCCTGGCCATGCTCACTGGGTGGCAGTCGCTGCGACTTGGAGTGCGACTGCAGGTGCGATTTCTACTCGAGGATGTCCACTGTCGCTGGCTCTCACCTGAGCCCCAATTATGGGGCAAATGACTGTGTGTGCTGGGCATTTTCATCGCTTTTGATTTCAGTTTCGTTTTCGGCTTCGGTTTCTCTCGGCTAGTTAGCACTGCTGACGGCCGATTCACACCTTGAACCTGCAATTGCAATGGCAATTGCACCCTGGCCCTGCAATTTAACTGTAGCCCAGCTGTTTATTTAGCTGATTTCGCTGGGACTACGTGTTCGGAAACGGGAACTCTGGCTTTTGGCGGACACAATGGCCGGCTCTATTGGCGAAATCGTTAGCCAATTGACAAATCAATTTATGGGGCACTTGGCTTAGCACGCAAACACAATTCCATTGATTGTCGGGCGATTTTTCGTGGCAGCTCGGTTCTTTTTATTGGTTTTAATGTACTTTCTTCGTGGTGTTTGTTTTGGGCTCGTTTGTTTGGAATTTCGCTGCCGCATTTAGCGCGTTTTCTATTTGCTTTAGTCGGTTATCTAGCTACCTGCAATTACTTCATCGCGTCACACCTACGGGCTAACGGTTTCGTATCTGGAAGCGGGTAACTTGTAACTTGTATCTCGCGGACATGCAAATCACCTGCTGGCGCGTTTCGCGTGCGCATGCGTGCGCGTCTGGTTAACAACTGAGCGTGTTGTGGCCCAAACAGTTGGCCAAGATCATGGCCAGGCCTAAAGCAGACCGGTCGCTCTCTCGCTTTTTCTCTCCAGCGCTTCGTTCAGTTGTCGTTGACTTTTTGCACTGCAATATTGGCTGTATCTTGTATCTGGTATCTGGTATCTCCTGCATTCACACGTAGCTCTTTCAAGATTCTTCCGCCGCGCAAAACCTTAACTGTATTTTTCTGCCGCGGCTGAAAGTTGTTTGGTCTACGCTCGCTGCTCTATGTTTGTTTATACATTTTCCAGTTAGCTGAGATTATTTCGAGTGCAGTTTGTCTGCTGACTTGACGTTAATTTTCCTTGTAGTTTTTGCGCCGCTCTTCCTTAGTCGGCGCTTTTCACGGCCATTTGGTGTCCAATGAACGGGTTTTCCTACAACGACAAAGTACATATATAAAGCGATTTTTATTATGTTTTGATGGCGCCAATATGGTTACTTAGTGTTTGCCTTTTCCGGCAACTCAAATTCGAGATAAAAGAGAAAATGGGTCAAGAGTCGGGTGACTCTCTTGTAATTCGACAAAACGATAAAAGTTACTTTTTAATATAAATTTAGATTATTCTGTGGTCCGCATAAGTTTCAAATAAGACTAACTCATTTAGCGATCTACGTTAATGGAAGAAATATATTCATAATATATAAACACTTTTCTTGATTTGTGATTGAAATTTGTTGGAATATTGTATAAATTGGTTTACTTAAATTTTAAGTACTTTAAAGGGTAAAAAGGTAAAACAATGTATAACAGTTTATTTTAAATCTACAACTTGTTGTTTTATTTTTAAGGATAAATGGGTCATCAATTGACCTGTAATAATTTTCTAGAAAATAATACTCGTCGCAGTTTACCTTTTATTCACAACGATTGGATTGAGAACAGAATTGAAAAGCCGTTCCTGGGGACAAAAGAAAGCAATCAAGCTGTCAAATAAAATCGCCATTAACTGAACCACTTCCGATGAGCAACAAAAGATGTGTGCTGGCATACATATGACGTATGCTATTCATCTTTTGTTGTTCGGGGGCCATTGAAAGTGCTTCAGGTAATATTCCATCTTTGATCAAGATATCAATCTCGGTGCTTGCACTTTGACCCTATTATTGCTCCTTTATTCTGGCTCTGAGCTTAATTGGCACAAGTCTGAGACCTCTGTGGCATTCTAATTAGCTGAAAATTGTCGCTGATTCGGGCCTAGACAATTCCATTCCACAAACTGTTTTAGCCGATTATAATCATGTTTCCAATGCAATCAATTAGACCGCATTACGCGCACAGCTGCATACTGGAGTACTACTTACGATTATTATTTTTAACGAGCTGCGACTTAGTGGCTCTCTGCAGACGGTACGTATGCGTAATGTGCATAAACGACATATGTTTCATGTAACGCGTCGCGTTGTTATGGCTTTTCATATTAAAGGCATTCTATTAAAGTGCCATGGCGGCTTATGTCATGCCGAAAGAAATAGCCATAAAGCTGCGAGTACACAATTGCTATAAAAATAATGGCCAGCTAAATCAAGTTTAGGGAGTCGCCGGCAGCAGAACTCGCTCCCCACCCAAAAAAGCAAATGATGTAAGTTCTTCGCGGGTTCAAGTCGAGTCGAAGACCCAGCTCCAACCGTTAGGTGGCTTTAAGAGTTAGCAGCTTAGAAACATGGAACTTAGACTTTAATCAGAGAACCGAGTAAGCGATGTTCAAAAGAAGATTTTTAAAATTTGATCTTTTATTGGGCGTTAGGAACACGAAACTTAGAAAATTGAGTGCTAAAGTTTATCATGTAAATTGATTATTTAGTTTGAAGTTATTTTTGGGTGTTTTCCATTGCCCATACTCAAAAAGTTTTTTGGAAATTCCTATATGTTCTTGTGACAATAAATAGGTATTCGTTTTGAACAAAATATTGTGAATTTTTAAATCATTTGAAAACTCAAATTCATAGAAATTGTATAATAACTTAGTGTTTCGTAAAAAACAAAACGGGTTCCTCGACTATCAGATTCCCGTTACTCAGCTAATAGAAGTGAGAAGGAGATCCAATGATTGAATTCCATTGAATTCATTACTTTTTAATGAATGGTCTTAATAAACATAACCAAATTGCATTTTAATTTTCTAAAATCTATTAAGATGTGTGTGTTTAAGGCGATTGTGGGCGTTAAAGGGGCGTGGAACTCCGATGAAACACACTTGCGCTACGTAGGAGCCCCAAGAATCTGCATGCAAAATGCCAATCTTCTGGCATTTATAGTTTCCAAGATCTCAGCGTCCTTACGGACGGACAGACAGACAGACGAACAGACAATAAGGCCTTTTAGAGGCAATGTTTTTATTAAATAATACCCAAATTTTGTTACCATCAGAAGTAAAATAATTTGGTTGTTTACTCATGAGCCGTTGAAAGTTATTTTCAGACTTATGCAAGAGATACATTTGTTTTCGACAACTGTTCTGTGTTGGCTTTCACTCGAGTGCTTTCTGCTCTTTTAATAATGATTCAATTACATCTATCTTAATGGCACTTGAAAATGGCCAGCTCTCGGCTGGCAGGCAGATTACGTTTTCGGAAGGTAACAAGCTTTCCCTGCACGTTGTTTTTGCCGCTGTCAGTCGCAGCATTTCCGTGAGATTTTATTGCATTTTTATGTGACAATTTCTCGGGCAGACACACGCATCCGAACATCGCAAGTGCTCGACTCGACAAGCTGTTATGTAAAGCCTTAAGTATTTGCATTTCATTAAATTGTATCAATGCTCGGTCAGACTTTCGGTTTCAGTCGAACGCCTAGTGAATGTATCTAATAGATTACTAATTTCACTTTATGCGTGTTTGTAACTTAGTTCGCCAAGTGTGGAGCGATTTGTGTTAGCGTGCAAATATTTTAAACAGTTTTTTAACTCTTTCTACATTTCTTTGGTTGCGTTTCAGTGAAATCTATAGCTGAGCCGAACGAAAAGCAAACTCACTTTCGTTGCGGTTAACCAACTTGACTCACTAATGGCTTATTAAGTCCAAATAGATCGGATTCAACGTACTTTTTATGATCCATCTGCCGGGGAGCGCAGCAAATTGACTGTGATTATTGGCAGGGGGACAATAAAAAGTCAAATAAAAATAACTCGAGCTCGGAATAAATTCATTCTGCCACCGCATTTCTCCGCTTATATTGCTGCGGTTTATCGCCTGCAAATTATGCTGAAAGGTTTCAGTTTCAATTAAATGTGATTATTTGGAGTGAACCACAATTCGAGCTCGGCCCAATCCATTTGTTTACTTTCTTCTGGCATGCTCTTAATGTGTGTATCACTGTAAATACTCCATTATTTTTGGTTTATTTTCATTTCGAGAATCTACAACCGGCGAGCACGCAATCCAAAAGCACTAATTGGGGTTCTAATGTGTACTAGAGCGCGTTGAGATTCCCATCTCGCATGCGCTAATAACTCAAGATAGGCGGGGAAGGTCTTTAAGAACTTTACGAAGGCAGCTGGCAAAGCCATGAAACCGCAGGAAATTTCACTTTTACCCACTGGGTTAAGTGCACATGGACATGCATCGCATTTCCCCGGCAAACAGGTTTCCATTTTTTCGGTTGATAAGTGCAACCGGCTTGCCAGCTGTTGGCTTTTGTTTGGCTGGTCAGTCAGGCGACTTAAACTGGGTCAAATATTTGCATTCCAGTTCCCGTTCGATCGGATTGGGAATATTTGGCTTCTTGCTGTAACCTACTCACTTGGGAAAAGATGGTCCACCAACAATTAACACCCGAAGTCACGTCGACCATTGACTCATAATTCTTGGGCACAATTTGTTGTTGCCTGCCATGGCGTGACGCCTAATTAGCAAGTTATTTTGTTATTTGTCCGCTGGTCACTTTCGCTCTCGGTGTTCACAAGAAGAAATTTGTTGGATTTGATTTCCAGAATCCGCCGTGTCTTTCACTTTTTACAGTTTTTACAGTTGCCAATAAAAACAATCAGAGAGGCGCGATAAACGTGGAAGGCCGGCGACCGTGGAAGACCAACTGAACGGAGGTGCCGCCACACAAAAGATGCGGCCAACTTTGGGTGTTGGTAGGTGAGTTTAGTCTTACAGACACAGACACATAGAAGATATACGGATACAGACAAACATGATGACAAACACGAACAGTGAGAGAGATGGAGAGAAAGTAAGCACTGCTGACCGCCTGAAAGTATGCGACAACTTTGACGGCTGATTGTAAAATACCTTGCTTGAAACTCACAGTAAAATCTGCCTACTACGCAAAAAACCTTTCCCAATTTCGAATATATTACATAACAACTTGAGTTACTTTAGAAATTATTTAATGTTAGTTGTTTTGTGTCTTTATGGTTATCTATAATTTTACTAGCAATTTAAATATATTTTATTTATTTATTCTCTGGGATCTCTTCAATTCTTGAATAAATCATTCGTCTTTTACTAACAATTTAAATATTATTTAATAAATAAGCTTTTTATATTAACAACATATCAATTAATTAGTGTTTTCCATAGTGTGTTGCTCTTTTTCTCCTATAATAATTCTGTATTAATTTTGAATTTATCTCTGAAAGTGTTATACCTGTAGTTATGCGTCTGAGACCTTACTTCCTCTGTTCCTTTAATTTATTCAATTAGCTTGCTTCTGTTGTCTCATTGTCGTCAATGGTTTCGATGGATTTAACTTCACTGCCACTTGGGCTTCTGCTGTTCAATAGTAATCTTGTTGGCTCAGTTGGATTTGTTAGTGAAGCTTTAGTTGTTGAGGTAGTTGTACTTGTCGTTGTCTTACGCCATTTTCCCCTCCACTTTTTTTGGCTATCTTGGTTGGCTGGCATCAACCGATTCTTGATTAAGTTCTGCCATTCAGATTCGCTGTCTTGTTGAAAAGAGCTTCTAAGTAGATTTTCACTCATCATCTCATTAAAGCCCATTGCAATTTGGTCCTCCACTTTGTCCTTGGATGATCCTCTCATCGGATGCATCTGCGGGTTTAGCATGAAAGGAATGGGATATGGGATATAGACCGGAAGGGGATAGAAAACAGGTTGAGTAGCCATTGTATCCATTGGTCCATGGGCAATTATTGGGGAACTCTCCCACATTCCCGGCATCAGCAATAAGTCCTGCATTGGAAGCTTCTGTTTTTGTCCATGGCTAAAAGCTGGTTTCTGCTTCTGAAGAGGTCGTGTTTTTTTAGTTGGCTTTTTACTAGAAGCTGTTGTATCCGTTACTGGTGGAACAGTAATTGCTCTATCCGGCATAAGTGTGGTCTCAATTTCATGTTCCGATTCAATTGACTCTCCAAATGTTGGCTTAGCTATAGGATTTGAAAGCACAATCAGTGGTGTTTTTGGATCATCTCCGCTGGCTTTCAGCACTGCTAAGGGCTGCTCACTTTGCCCAAAAGTTGGACTTGTTAGGCTTAATAGAAGGCCGACAACTGTAAATTATTATGAAATGATATACACATTATAATACATATTTAATTTTCTACGCACCACTATAAAGTAACTTCATGGCGATGTTAAGTAAACTAAACATCTTTTTATCGTTTTCGCTTTTTATATGTTTAGCTTGAATTGGAAAGTGGGTCGCTAGATAATCAATTCTTAATAAATTTGCTAATTGACAAAATGTGCTTTTTAGAACATAACTTTTTTTTATAGACTGCGGTTTTAAAAACTGGTATGTGACGTGTGTGGAAAAATTATGAAAAGGCGTGTTATACTTTTAAATTTACCTTTACACCACCCTTAAGACTTACAAAACCGCGTCTTGACTTAAACATTTACAACAATAAAAACAACAAATTGCTGCCTATTATTTGCAGCGTAAATAACTAGTCAATAACCAATCGAAATGTTAATATAATGACGGATTAGATTAAGCTGGTGGTAGTGCGCCAGTCATGTGCGGATCCACGGGAGGGGGAGTATGGGGAAAAAATCCCCTCCTCGGGTAAAAATTATAAGGAAATGTGATATTCAAAAAGTATGCAACGAAAAATTTGTTCAAAAACCCACCCTACAACTCTGGATCCGTCACTGTTGCTAGTCAATCAATAAAATCCAAAAAATGTTTGCATAAAAAAAATCTACCTTTGCAAGTTTAGTTTTAAATCGGACGTCTACATCGTAAGGCTTTACGAATTTTATTTTTATACGAACACCCTGCTTCAGGCACTACATGCTATGAAAAATACTCTTACTGTTTCTTTTTACTATTTCGTAATTATTATATTTGTTTATTGCTTGGCTTAGATGCCTGGCATACAGTACATAAACTGTCTGCCTAATGTCGTCGCAACTAGAACTTGAACCAGTTGGACTAAGATTGCATATGAGGATCTGAAGACTAGAGCGACAGCCTCTGTTGAATGCAAAATGAGTAAAACTTGATTGTGGGAGTCAAAATTGTTACTGATTTTATTGAATGAACTTAACGGTATTTATAGGTAAAAAGTGCTTAGGTTAACAGAATAGGTAAAACGCAAAGTGTTGGTTATTATGCATTATTGGCAATTGAAGCAAGCCAGGTTACAATTCAACCCACTTATAAGTGGGTCACTGATAATGTTGCTGACGGTTTGACCCGATATATGATACTTCAGTGCGCTGACTTATAACTATTGCTGCGACTGAACATTCTCCCGGCCGTGTGCAACCATCGCTAATGCTGAACGCAAAACTGCGTGGGGTTGGTTCAGGTGATGGCTGCTTGTCGTTCTCTTGGTTGTTGCAGATCCGTTGTCGTGGCTTCCAGTTGACGAATCGCCTTCGGAGACTATATGCAATGATCAATATTATTGATATTGCTAACGCAGCATACGAGGCTACTTGATGATGCTGCACGGTGGTAAATTGATTTGACCATGCTGTATCCTTTAGCTTAGTCAGCCTTTGTTGTAGATGATCCAGTTCGTAAATTGGCGTTCTTGCAGTGCCGAGTCGTTCATAGAATATCCCGGGCTGATTGGCGAACTGAGTTACATTTCTGGGCTGTCCCACTGCGAGCGGAAGAATAAGTAGCATTGCTAGTAACGTTGGTAGAACTGGAATTTTTACTTTCTTCCTTTTTGGGACCTCTTCTGAAACCATTGATCCTTCGATGGAACTGTTAGACCGCTTTGTCGATACTTCTTGTTAAAGAAGTATCGCAAGACGCGCGATTTGTCGCTGAAATACGCCAGACGCAGTTTTTACGTCTACCACACGTACGTAATTATCTTTGTCCAACTCGTCTCCTTTATTAATACAAGTAGCCTTTCCTTGCCGTTCTGCGACATGGTCTTCCATTTGCTGCTTTTCCATGCCTTAGGCATATTACCTTGGTCCAGTGCTGCCCCCAGGTCTGAAGAAGGTTCAGAAGGTAGCAGTTCCCTGTCGCCTTGCACTCGCGACAGATTTTTCGATAAGTGTTTTTTAGCTGGCTTTATTGGCAGTTGAACATTTGTGTACCGCCGCCAACACTTCCAAAACGGACTGAAGTCTTGTGTCTTTTTAACGAAAGCCTTGATGCTATTTGTTCAGAAATCAAATTCACCTGAGATCCTGAATCGAGTAGTGCTCTGAGTTGCACCTCTCTTCCGGATTTGGTTTCTACTGCCACTTTCGCTGTGGCTAATAAGATGTTGTGGTCAGTAATTGCTGCGCCTACAACAAGGTCTGGCGGATCTGTCGGATCTCCCAAATCTGATTCCAAATGCAACATCGTATTGTGTTTTTTATCGCATTTAAAAAATGTTCGACTTTGACAGTCTTTCAACTTGTGGTATGTGCTAAAACAATTTATACACATTTGCTGGTTCTGTACCCAATTTAATCTCTCAGATACAGCCTTAGATCGGAACTCATCGCATCTGAAAAAAGGGTGATTTCCTCTTTTACAGAATTCACATGAAGCTATTTTTTCGCTTGTTGACGACGCACAAGTTGAGTTTTTTGGGTGTCTATTAGAAGACTTTTCTTTAGGACTCAGATGCGCTGGTCCAGAAAGCTGAGCAGTGTGTCGAGACCCTGTAACTCTCGGGACCCATCTAACGACTGCTCGTATAGGGCTCTGCTTGCAAGATCCAACTTTTGCTTGATGATGGCAATCAATATTGTATCCCAACTTGATACATCGATGCCCAGTCCCTTTAATGATGCTAGAGACTCGATAGTTGTAATGTACAACTCTCCTAATGACCTTGGATCGTCACTAACTATGTTTTGATGCAGGAAGCGATTGAGAATAGTGTCTGCCACATGTCGGGGATTGTTATAGAAATCAACTAATATACCCCAGGCGCTGAGGTAATTTTCTTCCTTAAGATCGATGTGTCGTATCAATCTTTTAGCCTCTCCAGTTACGGTGGTTTTTAGGTACCACATTTTTCGTACCGTCGGCATGTTAGTATCATGGACCATGCATTTGAATAAATCAAAAAACTGAGTCCATTTGAGTAGATCCCCATCGAATTTGGGGATGCTGACTCTGGGCAAATGCATATCTTCGGTGCTGGAAGAGTTTGATTTTGCCCCTAAGATGATTTGAATTTCCTTTTCAAGTTTTAGGAAGGATTTCATTTCATATCCTCTCGTGCTTTGATCATCATATTCTTCATGTACGGAGAAATGGTTGAGATCGCGTCACGTGTCCGGTATTGGATGATTTAAATCCGTTTACCGGGATCACAAACGATTTTATCAAATCGTTGACGGAGCTGGTCGCCTTGTTGACCAGTCTTCCAACTTCCTGAGTCGATGGCGCTCAGGTGTCCTTAATCTGTCACCTTGTTGACGACATGGGCAAAAGGACTCGTATGGAAGATATCTCCAACGTTGTGTTCTAGGGTGTGATCTCTTGGTGAGATCACGTCGGGGTCACCAAAATGTTTATTGCTTGGCTTAGATGCCTGGCATACAGTACATAAACTGTCTGCCTAATGTCGTCGCAACTAGAACTTGAACCAGTTGGACTAAGATTGCATATGGGCAATTCTCTGCTGTCGCACGCGACGTTCGTACGCTTTGCAGGTGAAAAAAACATCTTCCAGGACTTATTTTCTTTTGGCACTAGGCTCAAATTAAAGGTCTTGATTAGCACTGAAATGCGTGCTAGGGCTGACTTAAAACAACTATTCGTTTTTAAGATATACAAAAAAAAACAAGATTTTCGCACGCGACACCGATAGAAGTGAATTTTTTGACTACTAGCTAAACTTTCGATTGTAGCGAAACGTGAAGCAATATTTTAATGCAGTTAATTTTATAGTGTTCCTTGTTCTTTCTTCTTTAAGATGTATTTGGTTTGGTTGAAAAATATGTAGAAGTTTTTATTTTATTTGCATTGAAGTGACTGTCACACGCTACATGTCGCACGCGACAGTTTTTTCCGCCATTTTCTTAGGTGGTTTTTCTGTAACCTTAACGTCAAAAAAACCGTTTAGGAGCCACTTTAAAAAATACCGAAAAAATACCAAAAAATGACTTTTTTGTCCATATTACTATCCAAGGATACTGAAATTCCTTAGCTTAGTTGAGGGTCCATCTAACTAGAACCAAATATCAGTGGAAAATCATATAGAAATCTGTTTTTATCAAGTTTCAAGCTTTTTGGCTTGGTTGACATCCCCAGAGAATTGCCTCTGTTGAATGCAAAATGAGTAAAACTTGATTGTGGAAGTCAGAATTGTTACTGATTTTATTGAATAAACTTAACGGTATTTATAGGTAAAAAGTGCTTAGGTTAACAGAATAGGTAAAAAGAAAAGTGTTACTATGTTGGTTACTATGCATTATTGGCAATTGAAGCAAGCCCGGTTACAATTCAGCAGAATAAGCTTGTGCCAATAAGTGGGTCACTGATAATGTTGCTGACGGTTTGACCCGATATATGATACTTCAGTGCGCTGACCTATAACTATTGCTGCGACTGAACAATATTTTTGTCCCACTTTATTTCGAATATTATTATACCCTTTACTCGTAGAGTAAAAGGGTATATTGTATTCGTGCAAAAGTAAGTAACGGGGAGAAGGAAGCGTTTCCGACCCTATAAAGTATATACACTAGTCGGCATAATTATTTTGAGAGATTTGAATGTTAACTGTACTCATATTTTGACCTTGTTATATAAACTTTTTCCTTGTATTTTTTATGCTTTTTGAATGGACAGATCTCAGTAAAATGTTGTATGAAAAGTTATTATTAATTTTGATTGGGGAAAAACTTTGCATCAAAACATTTTTGTTTTAAGTCCCAGGAAAAAAGTTTAAAATTTGACTTTCACAAAATTTGGTCACTTTTCAAAGGGGTCTTAATGGGTTAAGAACATTTTTGTGTCAATTAAACGGAATTGAAGTGTTCTTTCTACAGGTGCCAAAAGTTTATATAATAAGTTCAAAATATGAGTACAGTTAATATTCAAATCTGTCAAAATAATTATGCCGACTAGTGTATATTCTTGATCAGGATCACTAGCCGAGTCGATCTGTCCGTCTGTCTGCCCGTCTGTATGTCTGTATGTATAACCACTGAGATCTCGGAAACTATAAAAGCTAGAAGATTGGCATTTTGCATGCTATTCGTTTAAAAGTTATGCCCGATCAAAGTTTTAGATCTCCACCTCCCTCGCATTCGCTTTAGCTGAGTAACGGGTATCTGATGGTTCGTTCTCTTTTTATTTAAACTTATTGGAATACATAATTGGACAAGCGTATGTAATTTTCTTTATTGTTTCAATATTTAAAGCAAAATGTAGCAAATTAGTTCAGATAGCAAATAGAATAAATAATTTTAAATTAACCTCTCGCTGTGGTCCCCAACATTTTCGTTTAATGTACTATTTAACTGCTTAGCGGCCAAGCGAAATAAAAACAAGAAAGCTTATATACCCTTGCAGATAATTCCTATTAATCACTAATTTTCCGATCGTTCCTATGGCAGCTATATGATATAGTAGTTCGATATTGATAAAATTAAAATCGAAATTCGAAAACATTTAAAAAGACTCATATCCCACAGTAGAAGAGAATACAATAAATGTCAACGAAGCAATAATTTATTTCCTATTATATTCCCATTAATTTTTCGATCGTTCCTATGGCAGCTACATGATATAGTCGTCCGATTTTGAAAAAATTTTATTCGAAATTCAGAATTAGATAAAAAATGGCATTTCCAAAAGTAGGAGGTTCTAGGTTCAAAAACACCCAAGATATAATTTTTTTACATTTTTTTCCCGATTATAATTTGGACCTGATTTTCTCTTCCATGAATCTTTTATGAAGTTGATAATAAATTTGGAGATTTCTTGACTGATTTTCTCTTGCACGTCTAGTGCTTCTGTGACTGCTTGCTCATCCATGTCACTCATATTTAATACCTTGTGTTTAAAAACTTCTGACCCGTTGGGAGTGTTTTATTTCCTTGTATAGCTGGATACGCTCCTATTCGCAACCGAATTGGTCAAAGAAGCTTTTAACACTTATGAATGATTTGGATTAATTTGATGATAGGAACCGTGGTGCTGAATTCTCGTACTCTGAGAATGCTTGATTCTGGTTTCAAAGTGTCGCCTGTTGACAACTTCGAGAATGTGTCCGGGATTGGATGATTTAAATCCGTTTACCGGGATCACCAACGATTTTATCAAATCGTTGATGGATGATGGTCTCCAATCTCCAAATTCCTGAGTTGACTTCCTTAGCTGTCGCTTCGACAATGGAGTGTTCTTTGTTGTGATCTCTGGTTGAGATCGCGTCACGTGTCCGGGATTGGATGATTTAAATCCGTTTACCGGGATCACAAACGATTTTATCAAATCGTTGACGGAGCTGGTCGCCTTGTTGACCAGTCTTCCAACTTCCTGAGTCGATGGCGCTCAGGTTTCCTTAATCTGTCACCTTGTTGACAACATGGGCAAAAGGACTCGTATGGAAGATATCTCCAACGTTGTGTTCTAGGGTGTGATCTCTTGGTGAGATCACGTCGGGGTGACCAAAATGTCGTCGCAACTAGAACTTAAACCAGTTGGTAATTTTTAGCTATTTTTAAAAAATCATAAAAAATACAAGGAAAAATATTTGGGAAATTTTTTTTTTGCAGTTATTATTAATTTTGATTGGGGAAAAATTTTGCATCAAAACATTTTTGTGTTAATTCCCAGGAAAAAAGTTTAAAATTTGACTTTCACAAAATTTGCTCACTTTTCAAAGGGGTCTTAATGGGTTAAGAACATTTTTGTGTCAATTAAACGGAATTGAAGTGTTCTTTCTACAGGTGCCAAAAGTTTATATAATAAGTTCAAAATATGAGTACAGTTAACATTCAAATCTGTCAAAATAATTATGCCGACTAGTGTATATTCTTGATTAGGATCACTAGCCGAGTCGATCTGTCCGTCTGTCTGCCCGTCTGTATGTCTGTATGTATAACCGCTGAGATCTCGGAAACTATAAAAGCTAGAAGATTGGCATTTTGCATGCTATTCGTTTAAAAGTTATGCCCGATCAAAGTTTTAGATCTCCACTTCCCTCGCATTCGCTTTAGCTGAGTAACGGGTATCTGATGGTTCGTTCTCTTTTTATTTAAACTTATTGGAATACATAATTGGACAAGCGTATGTAATTTTCTTTATTGTTTCAATATTTAAAGCAAAATGTAGCAAATTAGTTCAGATAGCAAATAGAATAAATAATTTTAAATTAACCTCTCGCTGTGGTCCCCAACATTTTCGTTTAATGTACTATTTAACTGCTTAGCGGCCAAGCGAAATACAACAAATTAAAACTAAAGAGCTGGGGAAAAAATAGTAAAGACGGTTTCGTATTAACTGAACTCTCCCACATTCCCGGTAATGACAGAAATTGAGACTGTAAATAACTTTGTGGTCCATACTTAAAGTAAAGGCCTTGTATATTAGGTGGCTGAGTAAGATCGGTTTGAATAGCTCTTCCATCCTTAGCCTCCATAACCGGCCTATTTAAGATGTGGTTTGGCCATATTAAACGTATGGTTAGTACTTCCTTTCTAGTATTCATATCTGCTTGGACAAATGCCATTCTTGAAAGACATATTAATCCAAACATAACTGCTGTTTGGAATTAAAAATTTTTACAATCAAACATTAAACCACAGCCCTTACAAGCACTTACCATAATTGGAGAACTTCATGGTAACGTGAAATCTAATACTCTGAGAGCGTTAGGCGTAGCTTTTTATATATTTAAGTAAGCTAGATATAGAAAGTGGGTTGCTTCTAAAAGCAATACTTAATTAATTCGCTAATTAATAACAGGGAAAGTTTAGGGTGTGGATTAGAAATTCCTAAAGCTTCGAAAATAAAAACTGTTAATTTATGTTAAGTCAAGGCGGTCGGTCACACAGTCAGGATGCTATTATAAGGTCAAGCAAGATCTCTTTTTCTGCCTTCTCCACCATACGAAAGGCTACAGAGGGTTAAGTATCCGCCATTCGTTTTTAAAAGTTTGTTGTTGTAATTATACCCGTTACTCGTAGAGTAAAAGGGCATATTATGTTTAGGGAAATGTGTGTAACAGGTAGATGGAAGCGTTTCCGACCCCATAAAGTATATATCGATCTAGCCATGTCCGTCTGTCTGTCCGTGTGAACGCTCGGAAACTATAATAACTAGGGAGTTGTTCTTTTGGATTTAGATACTCTAGCTTCCCATTCAGCGCAAATTCATAATCAAATAAAAACACCTCTTAACGAGGTAAAAAACTAGTGACGATCGCACCTTGAACATTGAAAAGTTCTGATATCAACATTTGTGACGAAAAATTATTACACTCGTCATTAAATAGACTTTCTAATATTTTCTCATTCGGCCCGCCCTAGCAAACTATTCCAGCCTTTTTCCCTTCACAGGCATTTTCTATTGCAGCGTGCCGAATGAGAAAATAAAATAAAATAAATAAATAAATATAAAAATACCTTTCAAACGAGATGCAGCACAAGTCTGTAGCTTTAGTAGTATAGAAGTTACGGCTTTCCGAATTTTAGCTATTTATAGCTGTTTTCCCGCTAAACTAGCGAGTTTTTCCAAAAGTGGTAGAACAAAAGTTTTTTATATCGATGCGATGAACGTCATATCAAATTTTCAAAACTTAAAAAACATGTTTTGGACAAACTGACAAACTGACAAAAGGAATTAAATTTTCATTTTGGGAAGACGAAGAAAATCGTATTTTGGCTATAACTTTTGAACGGAGCGTCGGATTTTATCATATGACCCCTCATTCGACGGGTATTTTCAATAGGAACACAACTAAAACATTGCGAGGATGCATTTATCCCCACCGGCCCCAACAGCCCCAAATTTCGAAATTTGAACTTTTTTACTTTCACCGCTCTCTCTGCCAAGCCAATTGATTTTCTTAAAGTCTTGGTATGCAATCCTTTAAGTTTTTGGAATACCTTTCGATTGGTGTATTACTCATTACGATCGGACTATCACAGCAGATTTTCAATTTTGCGGCTATATAATAGTAGTCGCCTTCGCACACTCTCCTGGTGCGCTTCGTCACTACATGGACTGCCGTCCATAGTGATATCGATGTGCCACAACTCTATAACACCCACAATCTGTGGCACCCGCAGTTTGGAAGCTAGAATAAAAATGTAAACTCAAATGTATTTTTTTCGCCAATACCTAATAGGTATTACCTATCGATTGATCCCAAAAATATATCTATCAAAACCAGCCGGATCGGACAACTATATCTTATAGATACCATTGGAGGGATCGGAAAAATAATCGAAAAAAAATATAGCTTTGCTGTTTTTTGACATATATTTGACTTCCTTCGCTTGGGAATAACATTTTTTTTATAATTCTGAATTTCTAATTTCATTTTATTAAAATCAGCTAACTATATCATAAAGCTGCCATAAAAACGATTGAACCAGTAATAAGAAACAAATTATAGTTTTGTTAGTTTTTATTGTACTCTCTTCTACTCTGGGATATGCCTCGTTTTTATACCTTTGCAGAGGGTATTATGATTTCAGTCAGAAGTTTGCAACGCAGTGAAGGAGACGTTTCCGACCCCGATCCCAAAAGTCTTCTTTCTATTGCAGGTAGTATATAAGTCGGAACGAGACGGATCGGACAACTATATCATATAGCTCCCATAGGAATAATCGGGGAAAAAAATGTAAAAAAATTATATCTTGGGTGTTTTTGAACCTAGAACCTCCTACTTTTGGAAATGCCATTTTTTATCTAATTCTGAATTTCGAATAAAATTGTTTCAAAATCGGACAACTATATCATATAGCTGCCATAGGAACGATCGAAAAATTAATGGGAATATAATAGGAAATAAATTATTGCTTCGTTGACTTTTATTGTATTCTCTTCTACTGTGGAATATGAGTCTTTTTAAATGTTCTCGAATTTCGATTTTAATTTTATCAATATCGAACTACTATATCATATAGCTGCCATAGGAACGATCGGAAAATTAGTGATTAATGGGAATTATCTGCAAGGGTATATAAGCTTCGGCTGGTGGAAGCTAGCTTCCTTTCTTGTTTAATTCTGAATTTCGAATAAAATGTTTTCAAAATCGGAAGACTATATCATATAGCTGCCATAGGAACGATTGGAAAATTAATGGAAATATAATAGGAAATAAATTATTGCTTCGTTGACTTTTATTGTATTCTCTTCTACTCTGGGATATGAGTCTTTTTAAATGTTTTCGAATTTCGATTTTAATTTTATCAATATCGAACAACTATATCATATAGCTGCCATAGGGAAAATTGGTCATTAATAGGAATTATCTGCAAGGGTATATAAGCTTCGGCTGGCCGAAGCTAGCTTCCTTTCTTGTTTTTCAATATTTTAGAACTTCGAAAAATATTGGACAACTACATTAGTTGCCATAGGAAGATAGAAAAATATATGTCAAAACAAGAGAGAATGCTATGGTCGAGTACTTCTACTAGCCCGTTACTCAGCTAAAGGGAGTGCGAGTGAGATGTGAGATATGTGCGTGGCGCTCGGCTGAAACAAACTCGCGATGCGTACTACGCCCAAGAATTTGTGTTGCTAATGCCAAATTTCTAGCTTTTGTAGTTTTCGAGATCTCAGCGTTCATACAGACTTACAGACAGATGGACATAGCTGGATCGACTCGGCTAGTGATCCTGATCAAGAATATATATACTTTATAGGGTCGGAAACGCTTCCTAGTGCTCCTGATAAAGAATATATATCCTTCATAGGGTCGGAAACGCTTGCTTCTACCAGTTACATACTTTTGTGGAACCCATAAGAGTTAATATAAATAGCTAAACGTAAAAAACGGAAGACAATATATTTTCTATTCATAGATATTATATTATGATTGCAAAATTGCAGTCTATGTGGGTGTAGCTACTGTTGTCGTGCTAGTTGTAGGCGGAATTGCAGTAGATGTTGTTGTAGCTTCTGTTGAAGTGGTAGTTGTAGGTGGAATTGCAGTAGATGTTGTTGTAGCTTCTGTTGTAGTGGTAGTTGTTGGCGGAATTGCAGTAGAGGTTGTTGTAGCTTCTGTTGACGTGGAAGTTGTAGGTGGAATTGCAGTAGATGTTGTTGTAGCTTCTGTTGTAGTGGTAGTTGTAGGTGGAATTGCAGTAGAAGTTGTTGTAGCTTCTGTTGTCGTGGTAGTTGTAGGTGGAATTGCAGTAGATGTTGTTGTAGCTTCTGTTGTAGTGGTAGTTGTAGGCGGAATTGCAGTAGAGGTTGTTGTAGCTTCTGTTGTCGTGGTAGTTGTAGGTGGAATTGCAGTAGATGTAGTTGTAGGTGGAATTGCAGTAGATGTTGTTGTTGCTTCTGTTGTAGTGGTAGTTGTAGGCGGAATTGCAGTAGAAGTTGTTGTAGCTTCTGATGTCGTGGTAGTTGTAGGTGGAATTGCAGTAGATGTTGTTGTAGCTTCTGTTGTAGTGGTAGTTGTAGGCGGAATTGCAGTAGAGGTTGTTGTAGATTCTGTTGTCGTGGAAGTTGTAGGTGGAATTGCAGTAGATGTTGTTGTAGCTTCTGTTGTAGTGGTAGTTGTAGGTGGAATCGCAGTAGATGTTGTTGTAACTTCTGTTGTAGTGGTAGTTGTAGGCGGAATTGCAGTAGAAGTTGTGAATTCTGTTGTCGTGGTAGTTGTAGGTGGATTTGCAGTAGATGTTGTTGTAGATTCTGTTGTCGTGGTAGTTGTAGGTGGAATCGCAGTAGATGTTGTTGTAACTTCTGTTGTAGTGGTAGTTGTAGGCGGAATTGCAGTAGAAGTTGTGAATTCTGTTGTCGTGGTAGTTGTAGGTGGATTTGCAGTAGATGTTGTTGTAGATTCTGTTGTCGTGGTAGTTGTAGGTGGAATTGCAGTAGATGTTGTTGTAGCTTCTGTTGTAGTGGTAGTTGTAGGAGGAATTGCAGTAGAAGTTGTTGTAGCTTCTTTTGTCGTGGTAGTTGTAGGTGGAATTGCAGTAGATGTTGTTGTAGCTTCTGTTGTCGTGGTAGTTGTAGGCGGAATTGCAGTAGAGGTTGTTGTAGCTTCTGTTGTCGTGGTAGTTGTAGGCGGAATTGCAGTAGAAGTTGTTGTAGCTTCTTTTGTCGTGGTAGTTGTAGGTGGAATTGCAGTAGATGTTGTTGTAGCTTCTGTTGTAGTGGTAGTTGTAGGCGGAATTGCAGTAGAGGTTGTTGTAGTTTCTGTTGTCGTGGTAGTTGTAGGTGGAATTGCAGTAGATGTTGTTGTAGCTTCTGTTGTAGTGGTAGTGTTAGGTGGAATTGCAGTAGAGGTTGTTGTAGCTTCTGTTGTAGTGGTAGTTGTAGGCGGAATTGCAGTAGAAGTTGTTGTAGCTTCTGATGTCGTGGTAGTTGTAGGTGGAATTGCAGTAGATGTTGTTGTAGCTTCTGTTGTAGTGGTAGTTGTAGGCGGAATTGCAGTAGAGGTTGTTGTAGCTTCTGTTGTCGTGGAAGTTGTAGGTGGAATTGCAGTAGATGTTGTTGTAGCTTCTGTTGTAGTGGTAGTTGTAGGTGGAATCGCAGTAGATGTTGTTGTAACTTCTGTTGTAGTGGTAGTTGTAGGCGGAATTGCAGTAGAGGTTGTTGTAGCTTCTGTTGTCGTGGAAGTTGAAGGTGGAATTGCAGTAGATGTTGTTGTAGCTTCTGTTGTAGTGGTAGTTGTAGGTGGAATCGCAGTAGATGTTGTTGTAACTTCTGTTGTAGTGGTAGTTGTAGGCGGAATTGCAGTAGAAGTTGTGAATTCTGTTGTCGTGGTAGTTGTAGGTGGATTTGCAGTAGATGTTGTTGTAGATTCTGTTGTCGTGGTAGTTGTAGGTGGAATTGCAGTAGATGTTGTTGTAGCTTCTGTTGTCGTGGTAGTTGTAGGCGGAATTGCAGTAGAGGTTGTTGTAGCTTCTGTTGTCGTGGTAGTTGTAGGCGGAATTGCAGTAGAAGTTGTTGTAGCTTCTTTTGTCGTGGTAGTTGTAGGTGGAATTGCAGTAGATGTTGTTGTAGCTTCTGTTGTAGTGGTAGTTGTAGGCGGAATTGCAGTAGAGGTTGTTGTAGTTTCTGATGTCGTGGTAGTTGTAGGTGGAATTGCAGTAGATGTTGTTGTAGCTTCTGTTGTAGTGGTAGTGTTAGGTGGAATTGCAGTAGAGGTTGTTGTAGCTTCTGTTGTAGTGGTAGTTGTAGGCGGAATTGCAGTAGAAGTTGTTGTAGCTTCTGATGTCGTGGTAGTTGTAGGTGGAATTGCAGTAGATGTTGTTGTAGCTTCTGTTGTAGTGGTAGTTGTAGGCGGAATTGCAGTAGAGGTTGTTGTAGCTTCTGTTGTCGTGGAAGTTGTAGGTGGAATTGCAGTAGATGTTGTTGTAGCTTCTGTTGTAGTGGTAGTTGTAGGTGGAATCGCAGTAGATGTTGTTGTAACTTCTGTTGTAGTGGTAGTTGTAGGCGGAATTGCAGTAGAGGTTGTTGTAGCTTCTGTTGTCGTGGAAGTTGAAGGTGGAATTGCAGTAGATGTTGTTGTAGCTTCTGTTGTAGTGGTAGTTGTAGGTGGAATCGCAGTAGATGTTGTTGTAACTTCTGTTGTAGTGGTAGTTGTAGGCGGAATTGCAGTAGAAGTTGTGAATTCTGTTGTCGTGGTAGTTGTAGGTGGATTTGCAGTAGATGTTGTTGTAGATTCTGTTGTCGTGGTAGTTGTAGGTGGAATTGCAGTAGATGTTGTTGTAGCTTCTGTTGTAGTGGTAGTTGTAGGAGGAATTGCAGTAGAGGTTGTTGTAGTTCCTGATGTCGTGGTAGTTGTAGGTGGAATTGCAGTAGATGTTGTTGTAGCTTCTGTTGTAGTGGTAGTTGTAGGCGGAATTGCAGTAGAGGTTGTTGTAGCTTCTGTTGTCGTGGAAGTTGTAGGTGGAATTGCAGTAGATGTTGTTGTAGCTTCTGTTGTAGTGGTAGTTGTAGGCGGAATTGCAGTAGAGGTTGTTGTAGCTTCTGTTGTCGTGGTAGTTGTAGGCGGAATTGCAGTAGAAGTTGTTGTAGCTTCTTTTGTCGTGGTAGTTGTAGGTGGAATTGCAGTAGATGTTGTTGTAGCTTCTGTTGTAGTGGTAGTTGTAGGCGGAATTGCAGTAGAGGTTGTTGTAGTTTCTGATGTCGTGGTAGTTGTAGGTGGAATTGCAGTAGATGTTGTTGTAGCTTCTGTTGTAGTGGTAGTTGTAGGCGGAATTGCAGTTGAGGTTGTTGTAGCTTCTGTTGTCGTGGAAGTTGTAGGTGGAATTGCAGTAGATGTTGTTGTAGCTTCTGTTGTAGTGGTAGTTGTAGGCGGAATTGCAGTAGAGGTTGTTGTAGCTTCTGTTGTCGTGGTAGTTGTAGGCGGAATTGCAGTAGAAGTTGTTGTAGCTTCTTTTGTCGTGGTAGTTGTAGGTGGAATTGCAGTAGATGTTGTTGTAGCTTCTGTTGTCGTGGTAGTTGTAGGTGGAATTGCAGTAGATGTTGTAGTGGCTTCTGTTGTAGTGGTAGTTGTAGGCGGAATTGCAGTAGATGTTGTTGTAGCTTCAGTTGTAGTGGTAGTTGTAGGCGGAGTTGCAGTAGAGGTTGTTGTAACTTCTGTTGTCGTGGAAGTTGTAGGTGGAATTGCAGTAGATGTTGTTGTAGCTTTTGTTGTAGTGGTAGTTGTCGGCGGAATTGGAGTAGAGGTTGTTGTAGCTTCTGTTGTCGTGGTAGTTGTAGGTGGAATTGCAGTAGATGTTGTTGTAGCTTCTGTTGTAGTGGTAGTTGTAGGTGGTATTGCAGTAGAAGTTGTTGGGGCTACCGTTGTCGTGGTTGTTGAGGGCGGAATTGCAGTAGAAGTTGTTGGGGCTTCTGTTGTCGTGGTTGTTGAAGGCGGAATTGCAGTAGAGGTTGTTGTTGCTTCTGTTGTCGTGGTAGTTGTAGGTGGAATTGCAGTAGATGTTGTTGTAGCTTCAGTTGTAGTTGTAGTTGTAGGCGAAATTGCAGTAGAGGTTGTTGTAACTTTTGTTGTCGTGGTAGTTGTAGGTGGAATTGCAGTAGATGTTGTTGTAGTTTCTGTTGTCGTGGTAGTTGTAGGAGGAATTGCAGTGGAAGTTGTTGTAGCTTCTGTTGTCGTGGTGGTTGTGGGCGGAATTGATGGTTCTGGGGTTTTTGTAGTTAATGTAGGTGGAATTGCAGTAGATGTTATTGGCGTTCCTGTTATCGTTGGAAGTGCAGTTGAGGTTCCGGGGTCTGTGACTGATGTGTTAGGATCTATGATTGACGTGTTGGGGTCTGGTGTTGTCATTATTAAGTTTGGTGCCTTAGTCGAGGTCCGCCTTCGCCGCCATTTACCAAAGAAATGATGAAGGCCTTTTCGTGAGCGGGATTCAAACTCATCCGCATTTAAAGAATCTTTAGGTATGTCCCCGTTTTTTTTATCTTTAATAATTATTGCGTTTTGATTTCCGACTTCTTCAATCGGTTGTCTAGGGTTTAATTGTTTTGACTTCCTTCCAAATGAGAACAAGATGGGAATCGGTATTTCCGACTCCACTGCTTGTACAATCGTTGGATGCAGCACGTTTAGTGACGTTTGCTGTTGATCAGCTTCCGCCTGTTTGAAATGTATGCTTGTTATGCATAGTAAAATAGTAATAAGGACTGAAAAAAATAATATTTAGGGACGGAATCTTGTAACCAAAACCGTTTGCGTCACTTACCAGTATAAAACGTCTTCATGCCGATCTTGAATGGACTAAGATGTTTTCGATTTATTTCTCTTTTATATCAATGAATTCGCCTCAATCGAAAAGTAGGTTAAACCAACCGCTAATTAAGGGAAGATAAACTTATTTCTGAATGTCTGTCCAAGTGATTCTCTTATATTATTCTTTAACTAAGAATTAGAATGATCTACCAGTGTTAAATATTGTGGAATACCTATATAGCAAACTCTTGCTAATTGTAAAATTAAGCGAGCTGGAAGACTAATGCCTTGTCATCATGACTGCTAAAAATTGTGTCACTGTTTATTGTTATACATAAATATGTGATATCCAATGGGTTAACTAATTGTGCGGTGTATATATTACACCAGTTAAAAGAAATAGATAAAATACTCCATGGAGGCGACATTTCTTTTCCGATAAGTTGTATCTTCCTGATTAAGAAAAGAGCACTTACTATTTTTTGTATGGTACAAATTTTTTTTAAAGTGTAAAAAATGTTTTTGATTTTTTTATTTTCTAACTTGAGCTCTGATAAACCCTTTTCGGCTATCAAAGACTCATTTTACAAGTAATAGAATGCCCTTTAACTTTCTTACTGAGTTTCAGTCATTAGTTTAGATGTTACACCGTGTCAAAGTTACAAAAGTTAGAAAAAAGGCAGCGTTGCTGGCAAAAATGGCTTTTTTAAAAATACACGTATTTTTATACCCGTTACTCGTAGAGTAAAAGGGTATATTGTATTCGTGCAAAAGTATGTAACAGCTAGAAGCATTTCCGACCCCATAAAGTATATATATTCTTGATCAGGGTCACTAGCCGAGTCGATCTAGCCATGTCTGTCTGTCCGTCTGTCCGTCTGTCTGTCCGTCTGTATGAACGCTGAGATCTCGGAAACTATAAAAGCTAGAGGTATGGTATTTTGCATGAAGATTCTTAGAGTTCCTACGCAGCGCAAGTTTATTTCAAGAAGGTGCCACGCCCCCTCTAACGCCCACAATCGCTTATAAACGATTTTAAAAATTTAAATATTTCGGAAAAGTAAAAATGCAGTTTTCTTGTGCTTATCAATACCTATCGAAATGTAGAAGAAATTTTTTAAATCGGACCATTCGTTAAAAAGTTATAGCTGTTCAAAGTTTATATCTCCATCTCCATCTCCCTCGCACTCCCTTTAGCCGAGTGACGGGTATTAGATAGTCGGGACACCAACCCGACTATAGCGTTCTCTCTTGTTCAGTTTTAAAGCTACCGGGATGAAACCTTCCCGAAAGTCTATTGCAGGTAGTATATTAGCCGGACCATTCGGATCGGAAAAAAAACGTAACGTAATTAAATCTTCGGTGTTTTTTGATTTATTTTCTTGTACTCTTGGAAATATATTTATACCCGTAATTCGAATAGTACAAGGGTATGTTGTATTCGTGCAAAAATATGTAACAGGTAAAAGGAAGCGATTCCGCCCCTATAAAGTATATATATTCTTGATCAGTATCACTAGCCTAGTCGATATAGTCATGTCCGTCTGTACGTCTATTAAACGCTGAGATCTCAGAAACTTCAAAAGCTAGAATGTTGGGACTAAACACACATATTCTTGGCCTTCCTACGCAGTGCAAGCTTGATTCAGCCGAGCGCCACTCCCACTCTAACGACCACAATCGCCTTAGAGGACTTTAAAAAAGGCCTGGGGGCCACTACTTTACAAATTTTGTAAAAGGGTAAATGCGATTTTGTTGTGTTTATAAATACCTATCAATGTATGTTATAAGCAAAAATTGTAAAAGCCACTAGATATCGCTGACGACTGCGTATCTCCATCTTTCTCGCACTCCCGTTAGCTGAGTAACGGGTGTCTGATAGTCGTAATCTCGACTATAGCGTCCTCTGGTTTTTTTATTATTTCAGAATTTTGAATTAAATAAAAAAAAAACAAGAGAGGACGCTATAGAAGGGTGGGGGTCCCGGCTGTCTGATACCCATCACTCAGCTAAAGGGAGTGCGAAAGAGATGGATATATAAAACTTTGATCGGGTATAACTTTTTAACGAATGGTCCGATTTGAAAAATTTCTAAACAACAAAATTGCATTTATACTTCTCCAAAATCTTTAAAAATGTGGGCGCCAGACAAATGTTAGTATCGTTTGTGGGCGACTGTGGGCGTTGATAATCCCAATATTCTAGCTTTTGTAGTTTCCGAGATCTCAGCGTTTATACGGACGGACAGACAGACGGACAGACGGACATGGCTAGATCGGCTCGGCTAGTGATCCTGATCAAAAATATATATACTTTATAGGGTCGGAAAAGCTTAATTGTACCTGTTACATACTTTTGCACTCTACGAGTAACGGGTATAAAAATCGGAGGACTATATCTGTAAGCTGGCATAGGAACAATCCTAGAAATAATGGAAAACAAATCCACGAAAGCTTTGTTATTTTGGATCAAAGTGTCTTATACACTGGGATATAACAATTTTTAATATTTCAGAATTACGAATTAAATTTTATAAACATACATGTTTGCATTTAATAACCCTAAACTATAGGTACAATAAATAAACATAAACATTCAACCAAAAAATAATAATAATTTTTAAAATTCACATTTCTTTATGGGTATCCAGAAACGCACAAGTAAGTAGCACAGAAAATGTTTCCTTCCACAAGCTATTATATGGTTGAAGGCGGAATTGCAGTGGAGGTGGTTGGGGCTTCCGTTGCCGTGGTTGTTGTAGGCGGGATTGCTGTGGAAGTGGTTTGGGCTTCTGTTGTTGTGGTTGTTGAAGGCGGAATTGCAGTAGAAGTGGTTGGGGCTACCGTTGTCGTGGTTGTTGAAGGCGGAATTGCAGTAGAAGTGGTTGGGGCTACCGTTGTCGTGGTTGTTAAGGCCGGAATTGCAGTGGATGTGGTTGGGGTTTCTGTTGTCGTGGTTGTTGTAAGCGGGATTGCTGTGGAAGTGGTTTGGGCTTCTGTTGTCGTGGTTGTTGAAGGCGGAATTGCAGTAGAAGTTGTAGGGGCTACCGTTGTCATGGTTGTTGAGGGCGGAATTGCAGTGGATGTGGTTGGGGTTTCTGTTGTCGTGGTTGTTGAAGGCGAAATTGCAGTAGAAGTTGTTGGGGCTACCGTTGTCGTGGTTGTTGAGGGCGGAATTGCTGTGGATGTAGTTGGGGCTTCTGTTGTCGTGGTTGCTGTAAGAGGGATTGCTGTGGAAGTGGTTTGGGCTTCTGTTGTCGTGGTTGTTAAAGGCGGAATTGCAGTAGAAGTGGTTGGGGCTACCGTTGTCGTGGTTGTTAAAGGCGGAATTGCAGTAGAAGTGGTTGGGGCTACCGTTGTCGTGGTTGTTGAGGTCGAAATTGCAGTGGATGTGGTTGGGGTTTTTGTTGTCGTGGTTGTTGAAGGCGGAATTGCAGTAGAAGTTGTTGGGGCTACCGTTGTCGTGGTTGTTGAAGGCGGAATTGCAGTGGAGGTGGTTGGAGCCCCAGATGAAGATGCCACGGCAGTTGAGGTAGACGGGTCACTGGCTGTTGTTGAAGGAGGAATCGCGGTGGAGGTGGTTGGAGTTCCTGTTGATGCTGCCACGGCAGTCGAGGTCGACGGGTCACTGGCTGTTGTTCTGGTCGTTGTTGGTGGTCTGGTGGACGTCCTCTTTCGTTTCCATTTTCCCCAGAACTTTTTTAGAGCAAAGTTGCTGGGTTGCTCATCATAATCTTGATACAAAGAGTCCGTATGCAAATTCTCTGCTATTATTTCATTGATTTGTGCAGCTATTTTCTTTTCTATGTCTCCTGTTGGCTGTCTAATCATATTATTAATTTTTTGATTGCGGTAGCGTAACTTTATGGGAATGGGTACTTCCGAATCAAATAATTCGCCTCCTGATAATGGAGTAGCATTACCGCTATCTGCATGATCAACATCCGCCTGGCAAAAACTAATGCTTGATATGCATAACAAAAAGATAAAAGCTACTGAAACAATATCTATTAGTTTCCACTATCGTGTTAATATATTTCTTTACCTACCATAAGCAATCGACGCCATGGCGATGCCAAATGAACTGTAGTTCTCTTGATAAATTTCGCATTTTATATGGACTAACACGTTTGAATTGGAAAGTGTGTCATTGGTAAAACTCGATGTCTAATAAATCTGCTAATTAAAATGTTGCTAAACTTTTCTTTTATAAAAAGTAAACCTTTGTGACTTTATGTGTGTACAAATACATTATACTTTTTAGGTTCTTGGAGTTTCTAGAGGGTTTTTTAATACGTTTGTCATTTGTGACAACAAAATTGGTCTATGATTTACTACTTTTATACCCGTTATTCGTAGAGTAAAATTTTATATTGTATTCTTGGAAAATTATTCAACAGGTTGAAGGAAACGTTTCCGATCAGATGAAGTATATGTATTCTTGATCTAGTTATGTCTGTTTGTCCGTCAGTCTGTCTGTCTGTCCGAAACAGACTATAAGATTCCTGCCCAGCGCAAGTTTGCTTCATCAGAGTTCCACGCACACTCTACCTTCAACCTTATACGACCTCAAAATGTGTCGGACGCCCACATCCTTACAGATTTTATAACAGTTTCGTATTGAATTCGTATGAATTCAAGCGAATGCCTGCTTTGCTGCTTGCATATCTATCCATATCATATCCATCTCTCTTACACTCATTTAGCTAAGTAAGGGGTATTTGATAGTCGAGTCACTCGACTATAGCAATCTCTCTTTTATACCCTTGCAGAGGGTATTATGATTTCAGTCAGAAGTTTGCAACGCAGTGAAGGAGACGTTTCCGACCCCATAAAGTATATATATTCTTGATCAGCACCACTAGACGAGTCGATCTAGCCATGTCCGTCTGTCCGTCTGTCTGTTTCTACGCAAACTAGTCTCTCAGTTTTAAAGCTATCGGGCTAAAACTTTCCCAAAAGTCTTCTTTCTGTTGCAGGTAGTATATAAGTCGGAACGAGCCGGATCGGACAACTATATCATACAGTGGCGGATCCAGGATTTTGTTGTGGGGGGTGATATCAGAACAATTTTTTTGTTGCATACTTTTTGAGTACCAAAATTTCTTTCATTTTTCACCCGAGTGGGGGGTGATATATCACCCATATCACCCCCCGTGGATCCGCGCATGATATCATATAGCTCCCATAGGAACGATCGGGAAAAAAAATGTAAAAAATTATATCTTGGGTGTTTTTGAACCTTAGCCTCCTACTTTTGGAAATGCCATTTTTTATCTAATTCTGAATTTCGAATAAAATTTTTTCAAAATCGGACGACTATATCATATAGCTGCCATAGGAACGGTCGGAAAATTAATGGGAATATAATAGGAAATAAATTATTGCTTCCTTGGTTTTTATTGTATTCTCTTCTACTCTGGGATATGACTATTTTTAAATGTTTTCGAATTTCGATTTTAATTTGATCAATATCGAACTACTATTTCATATAGCTGCCATAGGAGCGATCGGAAAATTAGTGATTAATAGGAATTATCTGCAAGGGTATATAAGATTCGGCTGGCCGAAGCTAGCTTCCTATCTTGTTATACCCTTGCAGAGGGTATTATGATTTCAGTCAGAAGTTTGCAACGCAGTGAAGGAGACATTTCCGACCCTATAAAGTATATATCAGAGGGCGGGAAAACCCCAAAAAAAAAAAAAAAAATTCCCCCCTCTTTTTCTACTATAAATCACCCACAACCCCAGACCGAAAATGATAAGTATATAACCCCCACACTCCTTTCTTGTTTTTAAACTAGTTTCTAGTGAAAATGAACCCCAAAATGAATTTTAACTGCTGAATTGTATATTACATGCTATGCGTTCTAAAAGTACAATAAATAAATAAATTATGAGATGATAATTGTGTCTGGTCTCGCTTAGAATTATTGGACTTGGTTCGCTGCCTGATCCACTTTTAGGGACCTAGCGTAGCCTCCATATCCAAAACCACTGGCAGTACCTCCGCCACCGCCTCCAGCGGCAAAGTGAGGAGTATGTCCATGACCTCCATCCTCGTGGGTCACCGAGTGAGAGTGGCTGGATGTGTAAATTGGCTTGGCCACTATCTCGTAGGTGGTGGACTTTCCGCCGCCACCGGCCAAGCTCTTGAGCCCTAAGACTCCAGACAGTGTCAAGGCCATCAGAGCTGTCATCAGAGCCTTTCCGGCCATCAGAGCGATGGCCCCGAAGCCCATGGCCATAAGCATTCCCTTCATCATGACTCCAGCTGCCACCAGGGCCTCCAAGCCTCCTTTCTTTCCGAACTTGTGCTTGCGACCTTCTACGAGGGACTTGTCATCCAGCAGCCGGAATCTTAGGATGCGCGTTTTCAGAAGATTCTCTAGCTTAGCCACTATATAGCCATTCAAGCGAGTGCTGGGATCACTGGGATAGCTGCGAGCCACTTCTGCAAAAATAGGTGATTTTAGCCATGTACAGTGGAACTAAGTCATATTTATCCAATTGTCAATATGAAAGATTGATTTCAATTTTTTAATCGTTTCGCATATGGTTGGTAAAAGTAGCCTACATTTTTATTTGACTTCGTAAACAGTGGCGTGAACTGTCTTAATTTTCTGTGATTCTAACTTTATTAATTTAGTACAAAAATATACTGATATTTTTTCCATTCAACTATTTTCATGTTCAATTCAAGACTTAAAAGTTTGAAAAGATTTCGTTTTTAAAAAAATCTTGTTTGCAGAACCTACCTGCCATTAGTTCCGATGTCTTGAGTTCCGTGGCATTTTCATCTTTAACCACACTGACGCCAGGCAAAACGTTTAGCTCCTCCTGCTCGGCGAGCTTTTCCATGATCTTGACAAACTCGATCTTAAGGCACATCCAACTGAACGAAGATGTTTCGCAGCCATTGAGAAGGCTCTCAGCTTTTTGGGGTTTCCGTAGGGTTTCCGTTACAACTGCAGGGGCTTCCGTGGACTGGACGCTCGCTGCCGTGGCGTATTTGCACATGAAGGCGAATAGGGCCAAGTAAAAAAGATATTCCAGGGTCTTGGTCAGCAACATCTTCGCTATCTACTGCGTTTGGGGTTGTTCGAGAGACTGCATCATCTCAATTTTATGGCTTTAGCTTTTATACCCGCTGCCACTACTTCCATTTCCATTCCCATTTCCCTTTCACCAAAACCATGGTCCGCACCAGGCCCTTGTGCTTTTCTAATTACCCAAACGATTTGTGGTCGAAATTCTTCCCAGCGCCAGTCAGCTGCGTCCAACTGGGCGGCACTTTCGCTTTCCTCAGCGGCAGCGGCCAGGTCAGTCTTGCGAAACGGCCGGCTAATTCTGTCACCAAAAAGTTCCAGCCACTGAATTCCCCAAGAGGCCGAGAAGAAAACTCTCCCAGACTCGGGAGTCCAGGTAATTACAAGTGCCAGATAAAAGTCGCGTGCCTCGGACCACCATAAATTAAGACCCAACATTTTGACTGCCTAACTGGGACTAACTAACAATTCATTGTTAATTATTACTACATTTTCATTTGTGTCTGCCGTAGCCTCGTTTCGCTACTTTCTTTGCTCGTATTGCCCATGAAGTAATATATCTTTCCACGCCCAGTCTTGGCTGTTTAATATTCAGATTACATGCAGTGCTAATGACCAATTTGTTGGTCGCCCTTTGATTTTCGCCAGTTTTCAGTCAGGTGGTTTATGATTCAGTCGTAAAATAATGGGGGTGTATAGAATTAAAAAATTTTAATAAAACAAGAAAGGAAGTTAGCTTCGGCTGGCCGATAATTGCAGATAATTCCTATTAATCACCAGTTTTCTGATCGTTCCTATGGCAGCTATATGATAAAGTAGTTCGATATTGATAAAATTAAAATCGAAATTCGAAAACGTTTAAAAAGAGTCATATCCCAGAGTAGAAGAGAATACAATAAAATCCAACGAAGCAATAATTTATATCCTATTATATTTCCATTAATTTTCCGATAGTTCCTATGGTAGCTATATGATTTAGTCGTCCGATTTTGATAAAATTTTATTCGAAATTCATAATTAGATAAAAAATGGTATTTCCAAAAGTAGGACGTTATATGTTCAAAAACACCCAAGATATAATTTTTTTTACATTTTTATAATATAGTAGTTTTATTAAAAATGAAGATAAATTAATTTTAGCATCATAAATCGCTAAAGTGCACATTGAATAAATATTAATATGAAGTAGACGGCAAGCTTTTAAGTACTGAGCAGTTGGTTCTTCTTATTTTCCAGCCGGAGCTTTAGTTGTAGTGGTGGTGGTCGTAGTTGTAGTTGTAGTTGTAGTCCTTTTGTTTCTGAACTTTTCACCGAATCTTTCAAAAAACCCGGTTCCATTGTTATTGAACGGGGGGAATCGCAGCTGCCCAATGTTTTCCGCTTCCTCCACCACCGGCGCAACTTCAATGGGCTCCTCGTTGTTCACGGCGTCTTCCTTGGCTGGTAGGGACGTCTTTTCATCTTCGACAGGAAGTGCCCAGGCCATGGACACCAAAAGGCCAACAATGAGGGCGAATTTAATCTGACACCCGAAGAGTTTGTTGCTCAAGCCGTTCATCTTGGATCTGTTGACTTTCGGCCACCTCGATTGGCAGTTTTATACCAACGCCAAGTGGGACATTTGATTTAAAATCAATTAGGAAGCTCACGCAAAGAAAGCCCGTGAGCCTAAGCCCAGCCAATTAAGTTTGCTAATATAATTAAGCAGAAATATAAGTTCACCGAATTGGTTTTGGTTAGAGATCCAATGAAAGTGTTTAAAAAAGAAACTAGAGAACGAACTGTTTTCAATTTCAGTTTATTTATGTTCTTTAGGCTTTACACTTTTTCTGGTGTTTTTATCTGTGTCAACATAAATCAATTTGTTAGCCGGCCATTAATCACTGTCCTTCGTCCAATATTTTCGCCATGCAGGGCTGAAAAAGTCACAAAATATGTTGAACGCGCCACAGGAAGAACAGCGCCTGAGTTTTGTTGATATTTATACCCACTAGCAAGTTTAAACAGTGTTTGGTTTGCATTTGATGAATCATTTTTATTCAATTGCTTTAAGTTATCTGAATAAATACTTATTAAGTAAGCTCTTAGGCAGGCGTAATCTTCGTTGTTTTCGATGAACCTGAGTGACATTTACCACCGCCAAGAGACATGTGGATTGTGGGAATGTGCAATAAATATGGCGCAATCATGATCGACTTTAGTATCCTTAAGCGTTGTCCTTGAGCTAGCCAAGAGTCGAGGGACCGTTTCAGTTGTTCTCTTTTTTTGTGATTTTCTTTTTTGGTATGACGCAGCTAACTAACTAAATGTAACTAAATAATTATTGACTACGAGTTAGGCCATTCTTCAGGGAAGTCTTAGAGGGATAGGGTGAGGAAATGAGGATGGAGTGAAGGGAAGTTGAAGTTGAAGAAGGGTGAAGCTTTGGTAGGGTAAGATATAGCAGGTGAAAGATTCGGGCTGGTTGTAGCGTGGTATGGATGGTCGGTCGGTGGCTTCTGGCTTAGAAGGGCTGGGCCAGGCCATAGTGGTTGTAGGCCAGATCGGCGGCTCCAGCCTGACCATTGCGGCTCCAGTCGGAGTGCACGATGTCGGCGTTCAGGGGGCTGCCGGTGATGTAGGCGGTGGTGATGTGTTCCTTCTTCTTGGCCAGCAGATCCTTGAAGAAGGTGGCACCTGCGGGCAGAACCAGTGTTAGGGCTGCCTTTCTAAAGACCTCTGTGGAAAAACTCACCAGCCAGAATGAGGGCCAGGAAGGAGATGGCCAGAGCCTTCAGCGAGATGAACTTGATGATGGTGAACATAATCTTGACAACGACGGCTTTCTTCAGCTTCAGGGCCAGGAGAAGGGGCAGCAGCATCTTCTTCATGCGCTTGCTGCGGGACTCTGTTTTCGGTGGGGGAAAGCAAAGAGAGAAAGTGGGGAATTCAGCCATGCTCCTAAAAGTATTCAACGCCTGGCAGTCGAGTGAAAGCTTTCACTTCGCTTTTCGGCAGAGCAACTAAGTATGCCAGTAGTTTTGCTTTTGGCAGCTGGCTTTGTGCACAGTCGAGTGGACCTTAGTACTTTCAGCCTTTTGAAAGTGAACTTTAAGTTTATAAGTCGAAAAAAATAGAACTACTTTGAGTGGCATTACGGGTTTCTAAAATTAATCACTGATCCGTAATGTGGTCCGTATTAATTTATGAGCCCTTTATCTTGACTTTTCTTGAGTTTACTTTAGATTTGGTTTTCCGTTTTCAATTTGGAATTTAAAATGAAAAATACCACTACTTAGAGGCACTCAGTTCTAGACTCCTTGAAGAAAGGCCCCATCACTCACCCTCCATGGCGCGTCCGGTGTACTCGTTCTCGGCATTCTCCTCCTGCTCGTCGCCGGAGAAGGAGAGGTTCAGCTCGTGGGTCTCCAGGTAGCGCTCGGCGCGGTCCTCGAAGGACTCGACGGCCTTGGCGGCCCCGAAGCTGCGGCCCGTCTCCGATCGGTCGATCCGCAGGCCGCCGAAGAGCGCGACGGACTCCTCGCCGTCCAGGCGGTTCAGCATGTTGACCAGGTCCCGCTCGCCGTTGTCCTGCGAGGGAAGGGCCATGGAGCCGCACACAAGGCTGGCCAGCAGCACAACACATACGAATTTCGCGCACATTTTGGTTAGCACTTGGGGATCTCGACTTTTGAGCTTTTGAGGGTTATAATCCTGGGGACGGCTGCCTGGAGCGGATGAGTGCTGCCTTTGTGAACGGGAATCGCTTTGTGATTAATTGAATGCACTGCCCCCGCGTTTTATACCATTTCGATTCAACGACGATCGACCAATTTTGTGGCTAGAAATCGCGCGCCAGGCCAAAACGCACCGCACCGCGCTGCAATAACAATAACAATACCGAAAACCAATACCGAAATCCAAAAACCAAAAACAATTTATGCAAAGCATATGCGTATGCTACCTGGCCGGCAATTTCTTGACCATATTTCCACGCACGTCGCGGTGTCAACGAAAGGGAAGTGGCCAGTGGTAGTCGGTTGTCTACCGGCTGAATATGATTTTTGTATATACATATATTTTATATAAGCAAGTGGCCCGATTTCGGGTGCTCCGCCGTTATCCGAATCCTAATTGGCATTCAATGGAGTCGACGGGGCGACGTGTTCGGATTGCCTGTGCCAGATTCTTGGCCGCCTGTTCCTCCCATTGGGCCATTAGGGCCCGGAGATTATGTGCGTGGTGGGGGATCTGCGAGACGAGACCATCCCTATTTGGTATGCCCCGCCGGTGGTGACTTAATGCACCATTTGGCCCAGTTAGTTGCTCTGGCCTGGCGCTTTCAGCGCTTTCGATTTCATTCTCCCCCTGTCAAGTGGCGTTTGCGGCTCGTTTTCTATTTCAATTGCTTCTAAATCTGCCTCCAAAAGAAAGCTGAATTGTAGCACACCGCCGTATATATCTCTTTTCAATCGCAAAGTGACACTTTTATGAGCATAAGTAGAAAGTTTCTGGCAAACAATTAACATGCCGAGCGGCCGTCACATGGCCACTAGAAACTCCAATTATGAGCAGGGCCACAAACTTGCCAAAAACTAAATCCCCAGCTTATCAGTTCTTTTTTCTGCCGTATTTTGCTGTGCAGCAACAGAACCTGCCACAAGTTTTAATTGCCAGCCGCAAACTTGTTGCCGCCCAGTGGGCAAAGTTCCAGATATTTGTTTTGGGGTCTGTCAGCATTTCAATTAAGCCCTGGGAAAGTCTCTGCCCACAGGTAAACACGTGCGTGGAGTTACGGATTTAATTTTTTCGGGTGCAATACTCTTGGTTTTATTCAAACATTCGACTTGACTATGCTGTTGCTGTTGCTTGCTCTTGCGGTGTGCGTTGTGTGGCAATAAATTAGTTAATTACATTTCGAATAAATTACTACAGGCTAAAGGTTTCAAAACGAAGGCACATCAGTGGCATTCGGAGCGCGTCCTGTCTCCTGGCCATTCTTACTGCTGCTGCTGGCCGGCGTAGGCCAACTGCTGGGCGTCGGACTCGTCGCCGATGCTGCGGGCGTAGGGATAGGACGAGGAGGCTCCCGAGCTCCAGCCGGCACTGGCGGGTGCGGACCAGGCGTTCGAGCTGTAGCCTCCGCCGATGGCGTTTCCTCCGAACTTGTTGCCGAATCCGCCCAGCAGGCGGGAGCCTCCGACCAGGATGGCCAGGAAGAAGGCCAGCTTGGCCACGATCACGGCCTTGAAGGTCAGCAGGGCGAGGAAGCCGAGCACCAGGGGAATGACTGCGAACAGCTTGGCTCCAATGGCCAGAGCCAGGGGTCCCAGCATCTTCTTGATCTTGCCGCGGCCTAGAATTGCAAGTTACGCGATTATTATGGCTCATGGAGAAGTTTCCCGGGAAAACGCACCTTCATCGAGGGCACGAGCCACCTGCTGGGTGGTCTCGGCGGGCAGCTTGAACTCCAGGTTGTGGCTGCTCAGGAAATCGGAGGCACTGGAGATGGCCAGATCCACCAGACGACCAGTACGCTCATCGGCATTCTGGGGCAGCTCGGCGTACACATCCTGCTCGCTGAGGGACTTTCCGGTGCGGGAAACGGGGCTGGCGGGATCTCTGGGAAATTATAGCGAGGTAAATATAAATTGAGCATTCAAAATCTACACAAATTGTCTTAAATTGAACGTGTTGCCTGCTCACTTCTTACTACTTGCTAATTTATCTAATGTCTATAACTTTTCGGAATGATATAAAACATATTACGTTGAGATAGACATTATTTTAGCATTAATTTACAGATCTATAATAAAGTCGAACCTTTTTTGAAATCTATATATAGCTTCCAATTTTCACTGTTACTGCTTAATTGATTAGTTTAAAATCTGCCTAGTTGATTTGCACTTAAGGCCCTGACATATTACATAATGATCTTGGCCGATTATTCTAGATTACTTTATGTCAGACGTTTAAACAGCTTTTCTTTTGACTTTGATATCATAATTTCTTCTGAACTAGCTTTCTTATATGACTTTCCGCAAGCTCTGTGATGCAACCACTTAAACTACCACGGATTGAAGATTCATCAGGCACGTTCTGCGTTCTGTTTCGGTTTCGGTTTCGATTTCGTTGTTGTTTCAAGAATCAGGCACTTTCACTACAAACAAACACACACCTCTGGAAGGTGACTCCGCTGGCCAGCTCGATGTTGTTGCTCCTGGCGGCGCGGTTCAGGGCGGTGATGCCCTTGACGGCCAGGCAGGTGGTCATGTCGTCGCTCTCCAGACAGGCGCCCAAATATCTGGCGGCCCGGCCCAGGCTGTTATCGCCCTCAACGCGGTTATCTTGGACGCTGGGCGCGGCGAAGGTGCAGCTGGCCGCCAAGAGGGTCACACAAGCGATGGCAAACACTTTCATTTTGATTGAACTGGTTAATTCGCGGTTAATCCTGGCTGGTATAGCTGATCCGGCTGATTCTGAAGATCGGGCTGCTGCTTCTCTTCGGGAGCGCTGAGATGAGTTTGATGTATGCGTCTCCGGACATCTAGCCTTATATATCGGGCCGCGGCCGCTCAGCCGGCGTCGCAGTCGGTGCGCATTACAAAACAATTTAAAAGTAAATTAAATAAAACCCACTGAGAGGCGGCGGAAGCTACGGCCAAGAGGCAAAAAGAGCGCACTCCGAATTGGAGACCGGGCCCGAAAAAGAGTCACAGACGCAGCCGCAGCCACATAAATCTGGAGAACGGCGGGGAAATAAAGTCAACTTGTTTGCTAAGTGAACATGTTCATTTCGGGCTGCCTTTTTTTCGGCAGCGCCGCTCCGGCGACGTCGTCATCCGTCAACGTTGACGTCGCGGAGAGAGAAACTTGAGCTTGGACTTGGCCATTGGGCGAAAAGGGGCGCCCTCGAGTAAACAATCGGCATCATTGGCTAAGGTCTGCACGGCGAAAAAAACTCGGGTTACATAACTTCAAACTGCCTATGAACGAAACCTTTTCGGTTTCTCAAGAAACCTTAAAGTCAGCTAATGCATAAGAATGGGTTCTAATAATAGAATATATTAATTCTAGATGTAAAAGATTACAGAAATGGCTCTGAGACAAAGCAGAAAATCATGCAAGTTTCCATGATTATTGCATATTATATTCTAAGTATGTTCACATTTAATAGGATCTAATATATTATCATGCAATATATTCTATTTTCAAACCAAGTTTCCTTTTTAAAAACGCGAACTATTATTCAATTTCCCCAAATAATATGAACTATTTTTGGATTGAAGGCATTCCTGGATAAAATTATTCTATTTGTGGAGTCAAATTTAGAAACTTAATTATGTAATCTTTTAGTGTTTAAATAACTGACTAAAAAGGGAATTCTAAGAGGCTTGAAATCTAAAAGGCCTCCCAATCTCCGTAATATAGGGTCATAAAAATAATATTTTTGTTATGTAATGTACATAAGTTTTCCCCGGTGTATGTGGTCTAAACTTGGGCATGGTCTTTGGGCCAGATACAACGCCCTCAATGAGGCTGGGGCCCGGGCCCTGGTGTTTACCAGAGGTCTGAGTCGCGTTTGCAATCGCCTTCGCGTTAACGCTCAGCTTTCATCCGACTCTCGCAATACCCAAGTCACATATTTGCTAATTTATTGACGCTTCTTAACCGATCCGGTTGCCGTATATTTCACGGAGCCCATTTATGAACGCAAAAATGTGTTTTTTCTTTCTCCAGCATAAATGGGTCACTCTTATTTGCTGTAGTTTTTGTTGTTACTGTTAGGATATGGTGAAATAGTGTTTAGCACCTCGATGATTGAACTGGACTGTGTGGCGAATGTGTCTATGTGGTAATAATTGAAAGTTAAGTGGGTAAAGTAGGTGGAGGTGAATGAGAAGATTTTGCCAGCATTTATATAACAAGCTGAAAGGAATTTGCAGAGCGCAGTTGGAGGAACTCAGAGAAACATGACAAATATTTTGTACTGCCTCGGGCAGTGTGTAGAAAAGCATTTTATCTCTTATCTTATCGATTTGTCATGGAATAGTTTACTTTAAAGCATGTCAGGAATACTCGAAACAAATATTAAATCAGGCAAAACCGCAATCAATAAAATATAGTAAAATTCACTTTTAGTTTTTTTATTTCGTTGCTTTAAATAAAATGATTGCTTTCCTTTTTTTTCTTGAACATTTTTTTTCATTAACATTTTTCATGATTAATTTAAAAAAATTGTTAAACTATAATAACATGTAATTTTAGTATGTTTTTTGTTTTTTGTTTTGTTTTTTTTTTTAATATTTGTATAGCTCTTACTTACGACGAGGTACGTTACTTATGGACAAATACATAAGTCATTTTCAGAGATTAATTAATTTTAGTATAGGTCCGAACAGAAAATAAACAAGTCCCTTTAAAACCTAGTTTGTGGAAAGCAAAAGTGTTGGAATTTGCAGGCAGAACTTACACACTTGGATTTTTTGGAATTCTGCAAACAAATCACACATTTCCCCTATCATTAGACTGAATCTGCACTCAATTCCCGAAAACCAAATAGTTTCTCTCGCGACCTGAGACATTTTTACAAGTCTATCAACCGGCGGTGTGAACTTTATGATTCATCCATTCAGACATCCAGCCATCGAAGATTTTCCCAGTCACGTTCTGTTATCACGGCCTGCATTGTGACAGTTTATGTTGCTAGCCGAGTTTCACTGCCTGGCATTGCATCGTAAAATCTCGCGTTTCTGACAAAAGATCTCTATAAAATCGAAACAACTTCAATTTTTGGCAGCAACAAAATTTGTATTTTTATTGTCCCGCAGCAGCTTATTAAAGGCAGTCCATTCAATGGCAGGGAAAAAACAGCCTCACTCACTTTCATTTATATTACAACGAAATGCGACACTAAATGTTGCCTGCCCTCAATGTTGTTGTTCGTGCTCGTGTTTTTGTTGCTAGTGTTGTTTTTTTCGTTTTGTAGTCTTGCTTATTGTTATTGTTATTGCCGGCTGATTGTTGCTGGGCAAACCAGCCGCGGGCGTCGGCTTGTCACACGCTGCGTATGAGTGACGCGCCTTTATTTTCGGTTATTGTTTTAGCCGCGTAAAACGGCCAAAAAGCGGCCCGAAAAAAAGAAAGTGTGCTAGGCATGCCTCATTGAGCATATTTCGCCCAGTGATTCACTTGTTGCGCCAATTTGCATAGTTCCCCGGAGTCCAGATTGCATTGCGGCATTTCATTCATGATGATGAAGATGATAAACCGCATGCCATTGGCTTGGCTCATACGCGATCCAGTTTTTCGCCTTCGTTCATTCATACGATTCGCGTCATCGTTTTCGTGAGTGAAAGTTATGTAATTTCGTGAGTTTTGCAATCTGCAGTGCGCACTGCTAAACCGGATGGTTCGACGGATAAACGTCCGGGGACCTCCAACGCGCAGTCAATATCGTGTCGGGTTTTATTACCCGCCTAACTGTCAAACCAAACAAAATTTCTAAATGCCAATCAATAAACAATTTCTCTTTTCTTCGTTGCGGCTTTTCGTTGTCTGCCTCCGAGAACTGTCAATGTTGCACTTTAAAAAATAAGTGAAATTAGTATTACGATAGGGTACAAAATTAACAGTAATACATTAAATAAATCAATAAAGTAAGAATTTAGGACTGGAAAAGAATTATCATTAGAATTACTTTATAATAAATTCAAATTAATTAAGCATTCAAAAGAGATTTATTATTTTTGCAGTATACAGAACAATATTTTCAAAATTTTCAAATCAGTGAGTGGAAGTGTGTTGAAATTCTAAAGAAACCGTGGTGTTACATAAATAATTTAAACACCTCGAGTATTATGTATCACATAGAGGTCACCAAGAGAAATATAAAACATTTTTGCCCAATTTAAAAGCTTTGGCTCCAATTGTTGTCGGTGTAATTTCTTCTTTTTGCGATAACCTTTCCCAAGGTTTTTTCCCCAAGCCTGCCCTCCATTTAATGCGTTCCTGACAGCGGCCTGGTGGGCATTTATTATTTACACAAAGTCAATTAGCTCCGTTTCATTTGTGCGCTTTTCGATTTGCGATTTGTTGCTGGCCGTCGCTCAATTAGCCGGCAACAAGTTGCCATAAATCGATAGCTCACTTTTCTCCTACTCTGGTCATGTGGGTGTGGCAGGTTGGCCGGATGGTCGAGCTCTCTTTCGGCTCCATGTGCGTTTGCTTTTCAAATTAGCCTGCTCGATTCGCAGTCGAGTTGCGAGGCTTTGCCGGCTCGTTTTTATATTTTTGGGCAGCGTACGTTCTACTGACCCATTTGCGTGTGTTTTCATCGAATATCAGCCCTCGGAATGCCAGTGGCATTATTGGAATTCCAACGCAGTGGGGAGACATAAATCCACGCGGGGGAAAATTTCACAGAGTTTGAATTGGACAAGAGATAGAAATTTATTTCGTTCGAGTCAAATACCAAAAGGGCCAAATAGTTGGAATTGGCAGCCGTAAGACTTTTAAACTTGAATATGACCCACGGTCTTGAAGAAATCACAAAAAATTCTTTGAATGATTTCACGGAATGTTGACTTGAATGAAATGAAAATAGGTATCACTGTTTATTGAGTATATCACGTTTTAGGGTGAAGAATTTATTTCCTAGTCAGGATATAATTTTGATTTTATTATAATATTATAATATATTATTTTTATTTACTGTACCCATATATATTATAATAATTATTAAATGATTTATACTTAAAATGTTGTGCTACTGTATCCGTTAAAATGTTGTATGCTTATTCAGTTATTTTCGAAGGTAATGGCTCTAAAAAGGTCTTCGAAAGAATTTTAAAATTATATAAGATTTCTTTCATCTTTGAAACGTATTAAGCTAACCGAATTCCGCCATCTGCCGCACACATGTAATTCATCCCCAGCCAAATTGTATCTTTGTGAGCTCGTTGGGTTAAACGCAAAAATACCAGCAGGTGAAATTGATTTTCTTTTCATTTGTGCAAATATGAAATGTCAATATTGTGCGTAGTCGTTGCTGTCATTGTCGCTCGGCTGAGAAAGTGCAGTGCCAACTCAAAGTGTTTTTCATGCATCGAGCGGATATACATACATACGTTTGTATGTATGAAAATGTTTTTTTTTGGCCCAAAGGTTTTTTTTGGGTCGTTGCTAGTTAGGTATTTCCATTTAAAAAATTCATAGCCATTACCTTGCGGGCACACTCCGGTTCAAAGCCAAAACAAATTCAATTTACTTTGCCACGAGAGCTAGGGCACTTGCCATTTTGGGCTGGGTCATTTATATATATTATGTATACCCTTGCAAAGGATGGTACAATATTTTATATCTGCGGTCGACAAATATTTCATAAAACGCCAACAACTAATAATTATTTAATACAAACTTAACTGGATATTAATGAAGTTCTTAGTTTATTGCTCCCTTTTGATAAATACTTTTGGAATAAATTAACCAAGTTTGAACTTTTTCGTTTATTTTAACAAACATTATATGCAGACCTAAGGATAGTTTGAATTTTTTTTTGTCAGGGCCGTACAATTAAATCGTAATAAAATAAATTAAGAAATATATATTTATAATATCCGCCCGCAAGGGTATTTAACTTTTCGATTTCCTAGGCTAGCCTTTACTTCCTGCTTTTGTTTTTTTTTCCAGGTGGGAAAATATGATTAAGTGCGCCTGTGGGATCACTTTTAGCCCCGGCTCAGGCCTAAGTATCATCGCTTTGTTTAACCCATCTGGCTGGGCCCGAAAGAAAGTGAAATTGATGACACAAATGCGCAGACAACAAATACGAAGCGGTGTCTATGCTAAATGGCCTGGTTAAGTAATCTCGTGAGAGCCGCAAACATTGCGCAGTCAGCGGAGCTGAGAATGTTGTTAATAGCCAAAGCCAGAGATGCGATGACAAAGGCCGCCCCGGTGGGTTTCCTCTCGCCTCGCCCTTTCCCCAGTTTAATTGCCCAGCTCCGGGGTCTCAACTTCACTTTCAACGTCTCACTTAGAAAGAAAGATAGGGCCGTTGTTGATCGATCTGTTAGATACGCGACAGGCATGCGCATACCTGGGTCTTGTACCTCGTATTTCTCGACTGCAGATGTATCTGTATCTGTAGCTGTTGCCCCGCCCCTGACACACTTGCAATTGTCTTTCTGCTTTTGGCGCCCTACAACTTTCACTTGGGGCGCGATTTGCGTAGGCTACTAAGATAAATTCAACCAACCGTGTAGCACTGGCACATTATAATCGTCTCCTCATTTTAGCAATTTAGAATTTATGGACGATTTTATATTTAAATCAAAAACATAATTTTAGAATACATAATTATATTAATTATAATCGAGAAAATACTTATTACACACTTGAAATAAGACTGGAATATTAATTTAACTCTTCAATCCTTTTACATTTTAAGGAACAAATTTTCTTATGATGAACAAAATATAATTTTTTATTTATAATTAATAAATTAGTTAAACATGCTATGTATACCATACAAGTTTGTGAACAAAAATTTGTGTTACTTAATTTTGTTTTAGAAACTTTAAAATTAACAAAATTTTATTTAACAACTTTCTATAATTGTCCTTATGTAATATTTTTTAATGTCATAGATTATTTCCTTCTATGTGCATTTAATTGGGAAATTCATTTTCCTTTCGTAGGTTTAAATTTAATTCTAAAATGTTGTTAAAGTCCAAAATGGATATTGCCACCCAAGGCGTGAGTCGTAGCTCTTTGTTGCATCGGCTGCAGCATGCTGATTGATTTGTGTCAACCTGTTTGTTGACTTTGGCTTTCGGTCGTGCTCTTTACATAAGTCAGTCCGTCGTTTGTCGGCGCTTATTGCAACAGGCACTTGCGGAAGTGCCGCTTCCAATGCGACGACTTTGATGGCTTGGCTTTGGTCACTGGTCGATTGCTGGGATTTTTGATGGGGACGGTGCGCATGCGCAATAAACCGTTTTATGCATAACGGAACCGCAGTGCTGTTAATTTTTGCGCTGCGTGCATACAGCTAAATTCGTCAACGGTGCGGCTACGTAACGCGTCAAAGTCGGGCGAGTCATGTGCTAATTAATCGTTGATGAAGCTGGGAGTTACGTGGCCTACGTCGGAAAAGAGATGTTTGTTACGATGGTCGAGATGATTTGATTTCACGTTAACACTAGATTTATATACACATTTATTCTTTTCATCAAACAAACATTTTTTTAACATTTTTTTACCTATTAAATTTATGCATTTTATGCATTTTCCTGTGGAAAACATTTTTGGTTTTGACAGAAATTTTACACTTTCCCAAACACTTTTACTTTCGCTTCTTCATAACTTATAAAAATGGTTTGTACAGATTGTCAAAGTTATGGTCTTTGGATATTCCTAAGGGTATAAAGGGTTGTCGAATGGGCATCCAACTGCTTCCACTAGAGGAAAGATCCGTGCCGTGTAATCCTTTTACGAGCGGTGCATGAGAATGAATAATCTCCAGGCGATCATGTGCATGTCCTCCGGACAATATCCATTTCAGGGCCAACAGTCCGGAAGTGGCCAATGCGATTTTACCCATTACGAACGATGAGGTCGAAAGTGCCGTCAGCCATTTCAAGACCAAGGGCAGCAAGACTACTTTGGCAACAGCTGCGGCAGCCAGAAGAGGATAAACCATTTTCATAAGTTTTTTTTGTTTCTTGTGCTTTCCGCGACCTGTTTGATAAAAATCACGAATAAGAGTAAAAATTAACACAAGTTGCATATTTTTACTACATAGAATCTAATGTCTGGAATAAGTTATATGGTCTAGATTTTATGATTTATGAAGCGATGCCCTCTAACGGTTTTATTTTCTTTACCTGGTCTTTCAAAAACATTTATTTGAACTAACTAAGGACTAACTGATTATAATAATTATTAAACTCACTGTGCCTCATTCGTAGGGCTTTAAATTGTAAATGCAGGTTGAGTTCTAAAAGTACTCATCGAAAGGAGACAAACCTATTTTGGCATTCCTTTAGCTTAGCTCGCCTTTGGACAAAATAGCTATGTAAAGATATAAAGATTTAATTCTTAATGTCTGATAGATTATTGTAGCTATGGACATAAATATGCAATGTGCAAAATAAAATATTCAGTCAAAGTGCACCAAAATGTGCATAAATACAATATACGATATTAATACCAAATTGTATATTTATATACGAACATACGAACTCCAATTAGAGGTTGCACCGCTTTGATGAGTACTTTCAGATTTAGAAATTCAAAACGCTGTTACTTGAGTAATAAAATCTCAAAATGAAAGGAATCAAAAAACTCTCAAGTAGTCACCCTTCAAAGGAAATAGATTAAAACCCACCTTCGTTTGACCAGCTCTCTAGCATGTTGTTTACCTCCTCTGGACTGAGATCGTCGTTGATCAGGCTGTGAAACTGGGCTTCGGCCATCGTTAGCCACTCGCGTTCCATTCTCTGTTGCTCGGTGGCAGCCTCCTGTTCGGCGTCTTGTTCTACGGCAGCCACAATAGCACCACCCATCTGCACCACCGGCGGAAGGCTGTAAGCTCCGCCGAAGGACACAATCCAAAGCAGGTGCAGAGTCAAAATTGAGATCGATACCTTGAGCATGTTTACACCGTTGCACCGTTCTCAGACGACTGAGCAAAAGTGGGCGCCCACTGCAGACTGCTGGTAATGGGGCACTCTCTTCGTTGCACTCCGCTGCATTTAAATTCAATTGGGGATCTGTATATTCTTGGCCAATTGGTGGCCACTCTGTACCGCAACCGTTCTTCTTCTTCTTTACACAAAAAGAAAGTTCTAAGCCCAAACACTTGAAAGGTTTTAACCTGCATACACCTAAAAATTATAAATAATAAAAATCCATTCGTTTCCTAAAATGGGAATTTAGTCTTTTTAAAGAATAACTTCATAAGGCCATCTTTTTCCAGCAACCAAATCGTTTTCATTTATTTTTTGTACATTTGAAGAAGAAAACAGTAATGCTGAATAATTCACTCGTGATTTATGATTCTACTTTTTCCCCAAGTGTTCTACCTTGTTTTCGCTGATTTTGTTTTGCTCCGTCGATTCAGTTTTACTTGAGCGTGAACGGACACATTAAATTTTCCCTGCTTTAATGAACGGCTCACTGCAGACGTTTCACTGTAACTGTGGCTCTGTTGTGGTTGTTATTGGGCTGTGTGCACCACTCTTGTCGGGGGTCAATTGCTCCGACCATCAACAAGTAAAAACTCTTCATTATCGTTTGAGGGAATTTTACTCAGTCCGTTTCGGTTCACTTGCCCTTTTTCTTTGACAGCCAGCATTTTTCATTTCTTAGCTGTGCAAGGAAAGGCTTTTCAGGGAAATGCTCTTCGTTACTCACAGAGGGAGTTACCCCTTTGCCATTTTTTGTCAAAAACAAGACGCAAACGCATTAATTTCCCAAAAAATAAATAAGTTAGACAGGAACGCTATAGTTTTTTATTAGGTCACAAAAAAATTATTTTATAAACTTTAGTACTTTTTTAGATTCACGAAAGTCTAATAACTAAAATTAATTAAGAGTAAATACACCATCAATTTGTTTTTGAAAGACTGAATATCAGAAATAATTGCATGTAATTAGCCTACAGTTATTTGTAATTAGCCTGACTTATCTAAATTTCCAGGAAAACCTGTAGTTAAGGTTACAACGTTTGCTTTATTAATTGGACATCAATTTCCAATTTAAAATAAACCTACCGCTGCCACAAAATTCAATCAAATTTGTGTGTCCAGAGCAGACCCAATGAAAATGATATTAAAAATTCATTAATAACATTGCCGTTAACATGAATGGCCCTGAAAATATTTTGGATTCCATTTAAAGGCTTTCCGTGAACTCGTGTTTATGTAAATTTTCAATAATGCCCGTGGCTGATGGCCTGCAACGCAGAAATAGGATTAATTAAATTTCACCAATATTGAGGTGGCAAACGAAGTCAGCTTCTACACTTACTCGAGTTGGCTAGATGGAGTATATGTTTATTCGCCGGGAAATTAAATAACGCCCAAACTGAATTAGGTGTGGCCCAGACGAGACAAATGGACTTATCTTGTCGGGCCGCACATATGTAAGTCTGGCCTTATGTGCATGCTATATATTCACAGGGCGTCCAAACACATTCAAATGCATACGCGTGCCTCGGAACTAATCGCAGTCAGCAGTCAACATTCGTTAACGCTTTTGCTGTCGTCACTTTTCATGCCCAAAACCCTGACTTTACCAACTGCAAAGTGTCTGCGGAATTTATCGTTGCTTGGGTGTCAGCGGTACTTTTATTTGGCATCCGGTTGCTTCTGAAACTATACACTCCCTTTCCAAGGTATTTTTGGGGAATTCGGCTTTATATATGATAATTGGAAAATTCTTTCCCAAAGTTGATTACAGTTAACAGAACTAGATGTCGAAAGGGCAATTTCTTTAAATTGTTTATTATAAGTTATAAATTGGGATTATCTTCTGTAACATTTGTATTTTAAGTAGAAGGAACGCTACTTAGTAAGCAACATATAGTTTTTTGTTTAAGGTAAATTTCGAACTATCATCAGTAATTTAATATTCTTAATTTAAAGTTTTGTGTTCGCTAAACATTGTCTGAAAACAAGCTTTACTAACCTAAAATTTAAATGAATACATGAAACCAATGTGCCCTTGCTGCAAACAAATTTTAAATTATTTTTATCAGGAAAGAAGATATTATATTTAAAAACCAAAGTACTTTAATTGAATAACATTTAAAATTTAGGTAACTCAAAGTTTTAAAACATTTTAAAATAAAAAATAAATAATAATTTAAATTTAAAACACATATTAAAAAAAACTTTGTGTACTTCAAGTGTTTAGTAATTTACAAGAAATTCATATTAGTTACACTTTTGCATCCAGATACTTCGAAAAGCGTAATAAAGAACATTTCAAGATATGTTTAATAAAAAGAGCATTTTAAGGGAAAGGGATCTCCCTTAGCAACAAGGGTATTAAAAATTCGTCTAGTCTGATGCATTATTTTAAATTCGTTTATCGTACTAAGGAGACTATGCTGCTATATACATATACTTCATTTCACTTGAGGGCGCGCCGTCGTTATCGCTGAAAATCGGCGTCGCTTGTTTATAGCCACCAGACAAATCAATGCTGGCTGGCTGAGCAGCCGGCCAACTTTAGTCTAAAAGCTAATCTGAATGTGCTCAAAATCGGAACTCATCAGAGTTTCTTCAAGACGAGCGACTTGCTGGCATGGCCACCTCCGGAGCTCTTCAGGCTCATTACGGCCGTAAAGAGAGCGAAGAAGAAGCCGGCCAGACCCGTGGTGCCCACGAGCAGCGTGAGCCCGCCGATTAAAACCGGGATGAGGGTGAGGAACTTCAGTTTGTAGGCAATCAGCAGGGGGAACAGCAGCTTCTGGATCTTCTTCTTCAGCTTCTTGAGCTTGCGGCCCTCCGATTGCGAGGCCAGGCGTTGGGCGCGACCTTGAACCTGGAGCTCCTTTGATGTTGCACCTGGCAGTCTTGTGGTTGATGCTGCTTCGCTTGTGGTGGCATCCAATTTATTTGATCCGGCCTCATCTGCGAGTGGAGGAGCGGAAGCACTAGTTAGCCACGTAATTAAATGGTCAGTCCCAGGCGCCCTGAGGTCATGGTCGCTCGTCAGTTGCATGAGCGCAGGGGGTTTGCGATTTTATCAAGTATAGGTTGGATTCAGAAATCTGGGAAGGATTGCTTACGGCTCAGTTAGCCGTTTAAAATCAAGATTAAGAAAAGAGTATAAAGAATAAGGCAAACAAAATAAAGGCATCTCAAGTCTAAATATCTTTAAAAATCTCAGTTTTGAATTTAATTTAAAACAAGAGAGAACGCTATAGTCGAGTGCCTCGACCATCAAATACCCGTTACTCGGCAAAGTGACTGCATGAAATTCCGCCATCAAACTCATTATTTGAATAGTTGCTATGAACATATACATACGAGTATAGGCGTTTCCAGGAAAAAGTCAACCAAACCCAAAAAATTAAGAGCTGGCGGAAAATGTTATTTTTCTAAAATAATACCCTTGCAGAGGGTAATATAATTTAAGTCAAAAGTTTGTGAAGGGGACGTCTCCGACCACATAAATTATATACATATATTCTTGATCAGCACCAATAGTCGACTCCATCTAGCCATGTTCGTTTGTCCGTCTGTCCGTTTCTATGCAAACTAGTCTCTCAGTTTTAAAGCTATCGCGATGAAACTTTCCCAAAAGTCTTCTTTCTATTGCAGGTAGTACATATTTCGGAACGATCCGGATCGAACCACTATATTCTATGGCTTCCATACACACAAAAAAAAAACTTGGTAAAATCAACTGTAATAATTGTCAATCAGTCCCCAACTGCAAAAAATAGTCAATTCTACTAAGTAAATAGTTACTTTCACAACAACAAATACACACAATTAGCAAAGACACACACCTATATCCTTGACAAAATGTACAATTTTTTGCAGTTGGGGTCTTTTCGACAATTTTTTTTTGTGTGTAGGAATAACAAAAAACAAAATTTGTAACTTTGCAGGAAGTAGGCGTTTGATTTTTGACATGTTAAAAACAACATTTTAAATAGGCAAAATATCTAGAATCCCTGGAACAGCACCTATCGAGTGATCATTAAACAATAGGTATTTATTTTACCTGCAAGGGTATATAAAAATCGACTTGCCGAAGTTAACTTCCTTTCTTGTTTGTAAATTACATTTCCCTCCAAATTAATTTTTTACACGAAGATATGCAGCTATGAAACACGAGCTGTATATCTTAGCAACATTTTGTTGTGTTTTCGTAATATTGTTAAGTCTCAAGATCAAGCAACCAATCCTACATAGTTTGAGGCAAATACTATCAGTAAATAATTATTATTGTTATTATTTCGGAATACTAAAAATAAAACTTTGTTGTTAGTATGTGGTATATCATTTAAAAATAATTGTTCTTGTTTTGTATTCCGCTTGGTGTGAAAAAATCATTGAATACCTGGATTTCCTTTAAAATCAAAGCCAAACTCTTAAATTGTGATTTTTTATTTTACAAATTTGTTACCGTTACTGTCCCTGTTTTAATTAAAATTTGTAATTATTCAGTTTTAGAAATAAGACTTAATTATAAAACTAATGTAAGTAAAAGAAGTTCTAGGTTTTTAAAGAATTTTCTGAAAAATTACCCACCTGCCTCGTCGCTAATCACGGTCCTCAGGGCGTCGCAGAAGTTTCGCACTTTAACCAGAGCTCGTTCGAAGGGCTCCAAATAGGATTCCATTCCCCGGAGCGACGCCTGTTCTCCTGCTCCCGCTGCCGTAGGAAGGATTTCGTTTTCAGCATCATCATAATCATCACCATCACCGTTAACCGGGAGGGTTGAAGTCGCAGCCACCTCGTGATCTTCCGGGTCGGCTTCCTCCGCTTTTGGCAGCTGGCGTAGGAGTTGGCCCCGTCGCATCTGCTGGCTGATGGCTAAAACGTAGCTGGCTGGATCGCTGGGAGGAATCGGTTTGTAATTTCCGCCTGGCGACGGGGAGCTCTCGTTATAGCGGTGGTTGTAGGCGTAGAAATTGACAGGAAGTCGTTCCGGCTCCTTTCGCCTTTCCCGGATCTCTTCTCGCTCCTCCCGCTGCGGCTGCATGGAGCTGGGCGCTGTTGCCTGGAGGATGAGCCAATTGTTGTGCTGCGTGAAAGGCTGCCATGTATTCATCTCCAGCTTGAGTTGCGGGCCCTGGCTGCCGGCGGAAGTGGAAGTGACGCCATTTAACCGACTGGCGGCGCTCCTTTCCACCTTCATTGTTATGAGCCCGTAAATGGCGAGCACCAACACCTGTCGCAGCCACATTTTGGATTCGATTTTGCTTGTGGGTTCTTCAGCTGGGCTTTCCACTTCGCACACGCACTCCGCACGCCGTCAAGAATCGAACTGTGAGGAGGTGAATGTTTCGAGATCTTTGAAGACCAAATTCTACTGGCCATTCGACAATTTATGGTGCTCCCTGGTTGAGCGACTTAACGGCCTTTCGCCGAAAAGTGCTGCGGCTTTTTACTTGCGGTCAACCGCCCAGTTGATCCCCCTGATAGCTTTTCACATCCAAGACTTTTACCTAGCACACACGAAGAGAAATAGGGTAGTATAAAATAGGTTTGAAATCACTTAAATCACTTAACACATTCTATAAATTTATTTATCATTTGAAATGTATTGTTATTTTAAGGTGAGGAGGGTGAAGGTTAGATTCGGGCAAAGCCCAATTTTTCGTAAACAATGCCACTTTTGAGGTTCAAAAAGATTTCCAAATTTTGTATTACAATTCGTATAAGACATAAATAAAATTGAGTGTTTATGATTTCCAAAAAATTTAAAATTTGGTTAAAAAATAAATTAAAATTCCCGAAATGTTGTTTTAATATCAATCTTTATTTACGCCTCTATAAAAATCGTTGTTGAATATTTGTGTTAAACACATTTTTTAAGCGAAAACCGAGATTTAATGATGTCAATCAATTTTAACTGGCTGTTCATGATTTCAATTTAAATGACGGATACTTTTGTATAAATTTAAATAATTAAAGATTGGGTTATTTATATAACCAACTATGACCTTGAGTTCGCAAAAATCCTCACATTTATGTTAAAAAACAGGTCAAGTCAATCACTAATAGAAAATCACTAACATATTACTTTTATTTATTTTTTATATTGTAATTTACAGTTTTTCGCTGTGTACACTCGCAGAAGGGTAAGCCGTCATGCGTAACCGGATTGGGTGGAGGAAACCGACCACAGGCCACTTCCCAGTTCCCACTTATGTAAATTTTCACAGATGACGAGTGGGGTCTCATTGGCAGATCGAAGATTAACGCTCCAGGGAGCAGAACACGTGCTGCAAAGCCCATTGAGGCATGGCCACTTTAATTAGAAAACAATGCTTTGGAGCCCCGTTTCGTGAGTTTTCACTTTTCGCCACCTTCCTACTTTATTGGCCTGTTGCACGTTCAAAGCCACAAGTCCAACTGATGGCCTTGCACTCGTTGCCACTATTCTATATAGGTTTCGGGCCCTGGGAAAGTGTGCCCAATGGGTAAATTCGCGTAATTGTAGGTCCGTGCGTGCTAATTGGCTCTCTGAACCTGCCACCTGTTACCTGTTGCCTGCGGCGGATAAGGTTGGTCTCTGCCTCGATTTGAATGCAACATCGTATCTCTGCTTGCCATGCGTTTAATCTTCCCAAATGGACGGTGGGCCACAAGAGGTGAATCGGTGAGCGACTCTGGGATTTGGGATGCACCTTCTGTGGCGATGCACTCACCTTATTGCTTTGCATTCCCCTGTCGCATACTGTTGGGCGCCATCTGTTCGCTCTTCCGCAAGCTGGTAAAAAACCTTGCCTGCTTTGAACACGTTTCCCAGCTTCTACCTTTTAGTGAAGCTTACTTTTAGGCTTGTGGTTGTACGGAAAGCCACGAAAAAATGGCTAGATTTGGTGCAGTGAATGGATGGAGAAAAGCTGGCATCTGTATTCGGATTTGATTTAGCATCCAAATTGAGATTAAACCGTATTTTAACGAAACAGAACATAACTTTACTGCAGATGATTCGTGCAAGTCTCAAATTAATATAATCGTTTCTTTCTTATTCTTTCATGTCGAATAATTTAACTTATCTCATGAAATTTTAGAACTCATTTTCATGCAGTTCTGCCGAGAATGCAGTGCTCGGCTAGATTCAAGTTCCATTTCTGCTTTGTTTTTCTATTATCCGCATTCAGAATGATGTATGGGATGGGCTTATGAGACGGAATAAGTGAAATAGCCTGAGTGATAATGGAGGCTTGTGGAACAGTTAGATGGTTGCAGGCTCAAAGTGTGGTTTAGGCTGAATAGCAATTGAAATGGCTTTCAGAGCATGGCCATTAACGGCTAGCTATGATTGATAGTGGCCAAAGGAACTCATTCGGGGAGCTTAGGACCATAATGGAGAGTGACTGTAGCTTATTTCCTCCATGTCTTCACTAGTCCGAAACACGTATTTCATCTGGCATTGTTTTGCTGTCTCATGTATGTATGAATGTATGAGTATGCTGGCCACAGATGATCAAACATGAATCAAGCCAGCTTGAGACATTTAAAGCATTTATTTTTTATTACCGAAAATTTGCATGTGGCTGGTTTTCGGCTAGTGATTATGATGAGCTAACAACTGGGACAAGCAGTCTTGCATTGGTTCGCACTGCTCGTGGCGCGACTAAGAGAATAGTACACAGAGATAATATTCCTAGTTACTTGATTTTTAATTTGTTTTTGAATATTAATATTGTAAATAGATAAATACGCAACGATAAGCTAGAATTAAATAAAATATACATTGGATTGGTTAGGCTATCTTTCTTTAGAAAACCTTTCTTAAATTTTAATGTAGTCAATAAAAAAGTTTTACATAGAATAAATAAAACAAAGATTTATTTTAGTTCAAACATTTATTTATGACCTTTAACAATTCTATAGTTATAAACGACATTGTTTTAAAATTTTTTTCCAGTTTATTTGTGACTTTGTGTTCTCGACGCTTTTATTCTATATCACAGCTTGCACTCTTTTGGGATCCCTTGTTTGCAACCCGTTTAATTTAGCCGTAAAACTAGTTCAACGCTGAAATCTTCCTACGCCCTGTTTTAATGGAAATCATAAATTTATTTTCGGGAAGAGTCCGGGCCACTCCGGCTTTAATCGGAGCGATGCACGAGATTTGACTTAACGGCAAAGTCACTCTGATGAGTCAAAAGACCTTGTTTCCGGAGAGAAGTGAAGCGTGTGCGACAAATAGCCGCTCACTAAGCCACCTTTGCTGGGGTTTGGTCAGCCAGCTATTAAATCGAAAGCGATTTTGGCATTTGGCATTAGTTCTACTTGTGCTTCTCAAGCGTTCGCAATCCGCAATGAAAGTGAGTGGTCCCCAGGAAAGCAGCGGACTCGTGAAAGGATTAAATTCGAACTGATATCCTTTTCCCCCCGCTTAGGTATTTGTATGTCTTCTGGCGCTGGCCGCCACTCTGGCAACAGCCAATGCAGGCCTTCTGGAACTTCTGAAGGGCGGCAAAGGCGGTGGTGGCGGTGGCTATGGCGGCGGATACGGTGGTGGCTACGGAGGAGGATACGGAGGTGGTGGCGGCGGTGGAGTCCAGGTGGTCAAAGTGATCAACACCTATGAGGGAGGACATGGAGGAGGCGGTGGCTATGGAGGTGGATACGGTGGTGGCTACGGCGGAGGTGGTGGCTGGAACTCTGGAAGCTACGGAGGTGGCTACGGCGGTGGCTACGGAGGAGGTTACGGTGGTGGTCATGGCGGCGCCAGCCACGTGGATGTCTACAAAGTGATCACGACCACTCATGGAGGCAGCTACGGAGGTGGTTACGGTGGTGGGTACGGCGGTGGCTACGGCGGTGGCTACGGCGGTGGTTACGGGGGTCAATCCGGCTGGTGGAAGACGAAGTAAGCAGGAGACGCTGCCTCCAGCGGCTCATATCACCCCCTTTCACCAGGAATACCCTTCATTTGGCTGTACTCCGGATCTAAACTCGTTTATGTACCTGAAAAAAAATCTTCCATAGCCAAGCCACGCGAATCTCTTTAATGGCAGTTATTCCCAAATTAGCACAACTAGTTTGAGATAATCGGCAGACTGCTTGGCGAACACACAAATAAAAGTAAAAGTGAATCTTATTTAAATTAAATAAAGAGCGTTTCTGTTCATCTTGTAATTTTATCAATTCCCATTAGCATTTTTGTTGGATCTATATTTGTAGGTGAACCATTCTCTTATTAGCATTATATTTGTAAGCACATAATGCAGTAGTCTTTGATTAGAGGCTGAATTCGAAACAAAACTCTTGTTTTGCTTCTTTTGGAAATAGCACTTACAGTACTAATTAAAACATAAAGCTACTTTTAGCATAAATAAAAGCCATTATATTGCACACGCCGAGACTTAAAGGTAGATTTTAAAACAAATTTTGCTTTTTAAAGCAATAACACAGGTACACAGCCAAAAATTTCCACGAAGCATTTCAAGTTTTCCATGATATTCGGGTGCTCCTGAGTAAAAGTCCCATACAAAATTATTTTCCATCACCTACAGGTTCCGCGGTATAGCTAAGAATACAAAAAACCGATGTTTGCCGACATTTTGAATTACGTGGCCAATAAAATTGGACTTACCTCAATTATTTTCGCTGAAACCTACTCTCAATACATCTCGGCATTCGTAAAAAATAGTCCGTATTGTGAACCATTGCCCATGTCTTTGGAATTCGACGCCAAAGTCGAAACTCCCAAAATTTTCACAATTTCTCTGATGAAAAAACAATTCTGAGAATTAAATCTTAAATGGAACTAATTTTAACTATTCGTTGAATCTATTGTTCATTGTATGCTTTAATTTCGGTTTAAAGCGTTTTCATGAAGATATTTTATTGGATTTCTTATACCAATAAAACCGTTTTTTTTTATTTTATTATCTACTCCTATGTGCTGTCAAATTTCAAATAAGTCAAGGCATCCTATAGAATGGGAGTAAACATGTATGTTTCTCTATGTATGTTCAGTGAACGTTTTTAATTTCTCAGTTCTAGAGGTTGCCATGACTTATTCAAAATTTGACAGCACATAGGAGTAGATAATAAAATAAAAATACCGGTTTTATTGGTATAAGAAATCCAATAAAATATCCTCATGAAAACGCTTTAAATCGAAATTAAAGCATACAATGGACAATAGATTCAACGAATAGTTAAAATTAGTTCCATTCAAGATTAAATTCTCAGAATTGTTTTTTCATCATAGAAATCTTTAAAATTTTGGGATTTTCAACTTTAGCGTCGAATTCCAAAGACATGGACAATGGTTCACGATGGGGACTATTTTTTAGTAGTGCCGTGATATATTGACAGTAAGTCCTAGCGAAAATAATAAAGGTAAGTCCAATTATATAGGCCACGTAATTCAAAATGTCGGCAAACGTCGGTTTTTTGTATTCTTAGCTATACCGCGGAACCTGTAGGTGATGGAAAATAATTTTGTATGGGACTTTTACTCAGGAGCACCCAAATATCATGGAAAACTTGAAATGGTTCGTGGAAATTTCACAAAGTTTAATTTTGTGTTCCTGTGTAATTAATGGCAAGATTCCGGATTTAATATCTCTTATCTTTGTAATTATATAAGAAATTCCATTAATTTCGCTCTAACCAATATTAATAAAGAACCTCTTATTTCCGTTACTATTAGTTATATTTGGAAGAGGTTTTTAAATTTACCTAATTAATATCGACCGCATTAAATCCGATAAATTGGTTTGGCCATTCTCGTTTTATTGGCAGATAAAATTTAATTACAAAATGTAATTCTTTAGTGTAAGACCAAAGCCAATTTTACATCATCCTTGTTGTAGTGATTTAATTGCCAGTTGATGTGTTCATTACATAACTTTGCTATGTAAAGGGCTGAATGGAGTAGTCTTCTGGCAATTTAAGTAAAGGACTTTAATGAGCTGGCAGCAAGGGGCTTTAAAGTGATGAAATCCAATGACAAGCATAATCCTCAGTTAATGTCGATTGGGCTAACAGCTTTAACTTACTTAACCAGGCCCACAGATATTCATGGGCAAGCATAATACATTACTCGACTCAGAACAGAACTAATTGGATGATGATTCATTTTGCGTAATTCATTATTGTTCCCCCCTGGAATCTCGGGTATGTTTTGTTATGACCAAAGTCAGGGGGCAATACTCGTACTTGCACAGCCCACTAACTTTCCTCCTTGTGTTCGTGGCCTGGAAAATGTTTACACAGCTGAACTGTGGACCAACTTGCTTCTCGTCTCAAATCTCTTGTGAGCTCGTGTGCTTTGGCAAAGCAATAAACGTGGGCCATAAGGTTGCCGAATAAGGGACAAACACCCTGGGACACTACAACCAGAATTAATGGAAGCCGGAGATGGGGCCAAGTTTTATTGGGACCTCGCCAAGGCAGGCGGAAGTAGTCTCCGGCAAATGGTTACAGGAAGCGAAAATATTTGGACCAGTATCTTTAACTTGACCTTCCCGCTTTCCCGCCTTCAAGCGAAAAACCTGCCCTTCAGTTGGTATCAGTGATTTTATTTGTATGCTTTTTTTTGCTTTTCTGTTTTTTGAAAACTTTGCTGCTTACATGCGATTTACACTTACGGCTAGTAAATAAATAAATAAGTTAAATAAATTATTACACTTAGTGGCTACGTACAGTTAGACAGGCTAGAGTTAGTGTGAGTGCGCTGGTGGAGTGAGATGGAAACGGAGCTGCCGAAGCGGAAGTACGAGAGGTAATTGAAAAGCCAGTGCAGTTATCCATAAGAATGAAAGCACAGCGAGATGCAGATACAGAGCTGATATAGGAAAGATGCAGAGGCCGAGTTCAGTAACAGTAAACTCCGATGGAAGAACAGAGCAGGGCAGAGCGATACGTAAGACAAAACATAATCGATTAAAGCAAATACTAATCATTATAAAAAATCCGCATTGCCAGTGGGAACGCACGTTCTGGATACATTTCGTCCGATGTACCCATGGGTGCCACTGTGCGTCGAGTGAACCGTTGGAAGTGCATCAGGTCTTCTTGTCTGCCCCGCAGTGCAAGTGCAAAAAGAGAGTTTATGTATATCTAATTACAATCCGTCCGCCGTCCGTGATTTATCCACAAGATAAATGCAGCTATCTAACACTTGGTGTCACTCCTCCTCCTCCTCCTCCTTCTCCCTTCGCCGTCCTACGAGTTGGTCACCTGCGGCGCCGCTGCCTTCGGATGCAGATGCTGCAGCTGGGGATGGCTCTGCGCGTGCGCCGCCTGTTCCTGCTTGTGGGCCCGGTAGGCCAGCTCCTGGGCCTCGGTCAGGGACCGCCGGTCCCAGCCACCGCCTCCTCCTCCTCCGCCGCCCCCGGACGACCAACCACCGCCTCCTCCGCCGCCGCCGCCGGAGGACCAGCCGGAACTGCCGCCCGACGACTTGCCGGACATCAGCTTCTTCAGGCCGATTATGCCCGCCAGGAGCAGGGCAATCTTCGAGATGATCAGCGCCTTGCCCGCCAGTATGTAGAGCGCTCCCATGGCAATCGGAACCATGCTCATCATCTTCATGGCCATGCCCATCATCATCATGCCCATCATCTTCTTCATTTTGCCACGGCCTGCAAGAAGAATATTGGGTTAATTTAGGGTTTCATTGCATGGTAACATTAACTAGAAGCTAATGGTAATTTATTTAGGTGCTTTAAAATGAGCCCAAGTAATTTCTCTGAGAAGGTAACCGCATTAGCTTACTTAGCTACGAAATCTTATTTTAAAGGTTTTAAAAATGTATTAATTAACTGATTTATTTTTGTGTAATTGGGGTATAAAGAAGAGAGAACGCTATAGTCGAGTACTGCGACTATTAAATACCCGTTACTCAGCTAAAGGAAGTGCGAGGGAGATGGAAAAATGCATCCAGCAAAGCGACTGCATGCACTGCTTGTAATCTATTATCTGGTCATAACATTTTGATAGGTATTTTTAAACACACCAAAATTGCATTTATACTCTTCCGAAATCTTTAAAGATGTGGGCGCCAGACACATTTGAAGGTCGTTTAAGGCGATTGTTGGCATTAGAGGGGGCGTTGCACTTTGATGAAACAAACTCCAGCTTTAATAGTTTCCGAGATCTCAGCGTTCATCCGGACAGACAGACAGACGGACATGGCTAGATGGACTCGGCAATATACAAAATACCCTATTACTCTGCGAGTAAATTAAATTATTGTTGGTCAAAAATTTTAAAATACATTTTTAGTTGATTCGGAAATAAAGGTAAAGAATGTATATGTTTTGAAAGAATATATTATTTACCATTAAAACTAAAGAAAGTAAATTATTAAAAATAAAGCGTACAAAGAAAGCAAATACCTCAAGGTTGTCGCACTTTTACAAGAAATGAATTTTAACTAATGGTGACTATGTAGACAGAAAAACCATGAACAATGGCCATTAGAAAATGAATGCGAAAACAATACTCGGAATAATTAGAGCTCTGAAGATCTTCCAAGATCTCTAGAGATTGCTGGCCCTGCAAATATTGAAAAGACGGTGAAAGTGGCAGCTCAATTAAGCAAAGGCTGTGTGAGAATGTTTTCCCAGGCACTTCAGTGAATGAGGCTCTGGCATTCCGATTTGGCAGCACCGTGTGTGGCTTTCATTTTGCTGCCTTCATTAGGGACACTGCAGGCGATTTCACTTGCCTGGCTGGTGAAAATTGCATTTCGACATGGGCACGTCCATGGATATGGACACGGACATGAAAATGGAAACGAAAAACGAAAATGGAAATGGAAATAGACACTAATGCAGCCCAAAAGACCGATGATCGCACAGTCATAACCAGCTTTAAGCAGCATCTCAATCGATCGGCGCAATCTCTGGCAACGGGTATTAGCCAAAAATGGCTGTGCCATTGGGAAAGTGTTGGCCAACTTGCACTCCAGCTCCTCGTATCGATTAAAAATCTTGATCAATGATTTGAAAGTAAAAGAAAATGTTCATGTGGCGTGAAAGTAAGTTCACTTTTCATTGCATTGCGATCTTGATGTGGATATTGCAGTAAGTGCTTGTGTCAAATTTGTAATTGACGACAGCTCGCATTCAAAATGGAATGCCAATGCCAGTGGCCTAGTCAAGGAGTTGTTTTTCGTGGCCTCGGCAGAGAAACGTGGTCGCCACTTTCATTGCATTTGACATGGTCATGACATCTAGACATGGCTTAGTTTTTGCTTTTAACTCGTCGTACCCTGCCCTCCAAGGGGGCTATGTACTTAGGCTTAAAGTATACTAGACTGGGTTCGGTTGTTGATGTACCCACAAGAGCAAAATACAACGAAGTTGCATTTAAAGTATAATATGCTTTTCATTTAAATTTAGTTAAAACGTTGATTTCAATGTATGTTAAAGACATGATTATTTAATATTTCGTTTAACGGTTTTTAAATATTTTTGAATATACATAAGTGTTTTAAAAGACTATTTCGTCTTTAAATGCAAGTCTTTAAAAAAATTATTTTAAATATTTCTAAATGCTTTACCTTAGTTTCCTTTTTTTTCCAAATATTTCTAAAGTAAATTGTGGTTCGTCAAATACAAAACTAGAGTGGTTAGACTTCGAGCTAACAAAGTTACGCCGCATGTCATGGTTTTCGGCTGTTTTTGGACAACACGAAATTGTGGCATGACATTTTTTATTCGACGTTGTCGCTACCGTCTGTCTGATGTCGTTGTTAAGGTTTCTGGGTCATTCCTGACTTGCTGGACGAGTTTTCTCGTGTGTGCGTTATAAAAGGGGGGACAAAAAATAAAAACAATTGCGCATTTTCCCAGAGCCAGCACGATGTGCCCCTCCGCATGGTTCCCGCCCCCGGCCAGCCCACTCACCCTGTTTACATACAATGCAGAATGATAAGCCAGGAAATGGGCCAGTCAGCGGTTGCTGACGATGCAGTTGCGAATGTCATTGCCAGCTAAGATACACTTCGGAGCATTATCTTGGCTCTAATAACTGCCTGCAAATTACCGGCGATATGGCCAGAGTCACAGCCAGAGTCAAATTATGTCACTGTTACGCGCAATGGATACTGGGGTATTAGCGGTAACCGCAATTAGACCGCCCACGGAAAGTGATGATTGAGATTGAGCGCTGTGCGGTGGATCGATTTGTTTACCGAAGAAATCTTTGCTTGATTGTGGTGAATTTCGTGGAAGAGACCTGGTATCAGATGTAATAACTGGCCATCGGAAGTCGAAGGATTGAAGAGATCTGTTTGATTTACTAATTAGGAAAATACAGCTGCTTTAAGGCTAAAGCAGCCCACAATTCTGTCTACTTTACTCTTGTTAAAATTACTATAAGCCAATTTTGGGTTTGATGTTAATGCAAATTTATGGACATTATTATTATATATATATATTCTGGTACTTTTAAGATTATATAGGGGTTTTTATTTTAAATTAGTCTTTAGTTTCTAATGCTTCAAAAATATTAAAATACTTTAATCACTGGTATTTTCGATATTACTTTAAGGTAATTCGTTTTTGTTGACATAATATCTTGTAAAGAATTTAAGAGACTTTAGAAGAGACCCCAGCCTCTTGACCCCAACCAGATATCTTACCTTCCTCTAAGCCGCGTCCAATCTCGTCGGATGTGAGCTTGGGGAAGCTGACCTGGAGCGAGTGTCCGTTGAAGAAGTAGCTGAGCCGCTCGATGAGCATGTTGGTGAGCTTGGCGTCGCGATCGCTCCCGGATCGTGGCAGCGAGGACTCCAGCTCGTTTTCGCTGGTGGACGGAGGACGCGGAGCCGCTTCCAGGCGCACCAGCTTGATGCCCTCGGCCACGTTGATGGCGTCAATGGGGGCCAGGCGGTCGATGAAGGAGATGGCCTTCTTCTTCAGACATGGCACGAACCCGGCCTCGGCGCGGGTGCACTCGTCGTAGACCCGCAGGAGGGTCCGGGCTCCGGCGTTCTGGGACGGACTGGGCGGACTGCCCAGCTGCTCGGTGGCCGCCCCACAACTGCTGGCGAGGAACAACACGGAGAGCAGGCTGAGGAGGGCCGGCCAGGGCCGCTGCTTGAATGTCATTCTAAGGCACTTTTCACACTTTTCACGACAACACTCGCGGCACACCGCGCGACAGGTGCTACACAGGTGGTGGTGGGGCTAGTCCTTTGGCCAAAGAGCTTTGTCTGGAGTCACTGGGGCAGCTCTTGTACTGGCTGCTGGCTCGAATCAAACTGATGCCCAGCCTTGGCGCGCTTTGTTCTTTTATAGACCTTTCTTTCTGCGCTCGCTCGACGGCCTCTTGATCGCAATTTGATTTTCCTCGGCTTCGTCGGCGTCTTCGGGCCATCAGCTCGTGCTGGCTCTTTTCCTCGCTCGGTTTTCCACGGCGGTGGGAATGGATGTGCGCCAGTGCTGGTACTGGGTTTTCCGAAGCCAGAAGTAACTAGGAGCTGACAAATTGATATTACTTTTTAGTGCCATTTGTGTGGCCATAAAAAAATATTATTTGTAATTTATTGTACACATTTGAAGCAATTAATTAATGTTCATTAAATATTATTATATCTAATGGTTTATTTAGCAGCTATTTTTTTATGAAATAATAAAACAGGATGTTTTGTAATTCTATTAAATGTTTTAAAAGTGGATGTTTTGTAAATCTATTAAATGTTTTAAAAGTGGGGTCAAATCTTTATTTTTCAAATAAATATTAACCTGGACTTACACACCGTAAAAACAAGGAAACGATCCTGAAAAATTATATTATGCGGGGTTGTCACAAAATTAATTTGGAATTTGCCATTTGTGTGGCCATAAAAAATATTATTTGTAATTTATTGTACACATTTAAAGCAATATTATTAATATTATTTAATTAATGTTCATTAAATATTATTATATGTGATGGTTTATTTAGCAGCTCTTTTTATGAAATAATAAAACAGGATCTTTTGTAATTTTATTAAATGTTTTAAAAGTGGGGTCAAATATTTATTTTTCAAATACCATAAATACAAGGAAACGATCCTGAAAAAGTATATTATTTGGGGTAAATTCGGGCAAAATTAATTTGGATGTAGGTACAAATTCTGAATACAGCAAAGCGATATCTATATATATTGTATCAGTTCTGTCTTAAGATATACACTTAACACACTTAAGTTTAAACCTTACTGCAGCAGTCCTCTGCTGACATTTTGAGTTATTGAAGAACTACAAGAACTACATTAAGAACAAAAGGAAGATCAGTTATACTAGTTTTTAAAGAACCCCTTAAATCTCGTGCACCGATTTGGCTAGAAAAAAGCCAAGCAAACATCGCCATTGCCTTCACCATCATTGCCAATAGTACTCCTCAATGAACCAAAGCGCCCAGCAGCGAGGCGCAGGCGAGGCCACAACATTTCCAACGGGTTCCGACTTGTTTTTCCAGCCATAGCTTTCGTTGTTTATGGCCAAACATATTAGTTGCATTAGTGGTTTTTGGTAGGAGTTCGCTTTTTTTGGCATCTGACCATTTCTGCAACTGGCTGCCGTTGCCGTTGACACTTTAATTTCAATTTGGCTCTTAGCAATTTTCGCCATTGGAGTACGAGTTTTGGCCGTAAAGAAAGTCATTGCCGGCCACTAAACAGTGGCCAATGGCCATGTTTTTACGTTATGCAAATGCCAGTGGGGGTGTGAACGGGAGACCCAGGCCTCCTCGGGTGGGCAGCATCCCACGATGATCGGCAACAAATGGTTCCAGGCCATTGACTGGCCCTGCAAGACGGCATTGCACACATCTTTGCCATGTACACCTCGATATTTATGCATCTGTATCTGATAGAACGTGCTTCCACACTTGCGATTGGCGCAGGGAAAGGAAAGCTGTGCTGCATAATTGTGGCTTTTTTGCGGCTCGACTGCTGCAATAAAAACAAAGCGTTCCAACCAAAAAATGGAAGAAAAGTCGGGAGAAAATGCATTTTCTGGATTCTTGTTTTTCTGGGCTTTCGCTTGGCGATCGGTTTATGAGGCAGGCGGACGTTAAAAGGCATGTGAGCCGGACCCAGAGGGTCGAACTGCGAATTTCGCCTAATAAACTGCCAAATTAATGCCCCGCCGGCCACAAAAATTTCCGACTAATAGCCCAGGCGGCTACTTACTGCCAACTTGGCCACAGGGCCAGCATCACACTTTAAGTGTCGGCACCTTGGCATGGTAAGGTATCTTTTACCCAGCTACAGCTACCCGCCTTTTTTCTGGGCTACTCACTTAGTTTCTGATTTCGTCGGCCGCCGCCTCTTTTTCACGCCACTTTCACTGCCCAACTCCGTGGAAACGTGCTCGGGGGTTTTCCAGGGGCAGTTCATCGATCTGCATAAAGCACTTTTGGGTGCGCATAAGTATTTATTTGCACACAGCTTTGTTTCCGTTTAGGTATCGCTTGATGAACAATGGAGAACCAAAGCGCTTTTGGGTTCACTGGCCGCCAGGGAGTCGTCATAAGTGTCCCAAACCAAGTGGAAATTTATGGGATTTTCCCGAGAGGCAGCCGACCTGAAAAGCGGCTGTCCTTCGAGTCCTGGAAAGAGCTTAAATTGTTGTTGTAATAAAGGTACTGACCTTTAAAAAGTTGGCACTGTTTAATTATGACCCATGAGTTTATGACCATTGATTGATTTAATTTTTTTTAACTAATGTTAAAAGTATATTTAAATCCTTTTTATTTTCAGTAACTAGAAATTATTTGTTATCCTACTTATTTAAATTAATTTGGAACTTAAAATAAATAAAAAACAATATACCCTTTTACTCTTCGAGTAACGGGTATAAATATATATGTAAAATATGTAGAATAAAATGTATGTTCTTGGAAAGTTGCCTAACATTTAACAAATATAATACATATTATAGAGCTTTGGAATATATCTTCCAAACGTTTGATTTATTATTTCATCTCAATGTAAAGAAATGTTCCCAAGGCACAACATAAATCGCTTTAACCCCTTTAAAATGAATAAATTGAAAACTGTTCGACACGTTTACATGACGCGAATGTGATCCCCTCGGTTGTTTCATTGGACACTTTCATATCAAATTCCTTTCCTCGCCTTTCCAAATGCCACTCGCCGAGCAATGCGACCGATGTGCATCATTGTTTGTATTCCATGCTAAGTCGACCTGTCAAAATGTCCATCAAGCTTGGGGCATTATTCGTACCCCGAAGTTTCCCAACATATGATTTTCCATCTTATTATGCGGGTGCTGCAGCTGCAGCCGAAAACATCCGCATCCGCGGCCCACGAGCAACTGCAGCTTGTGCGAGTACAATGTGCCCCGGCAGACACGTATCCATATCAAACGCCCATATCTCCGGAGCTGCGCATGCGCATGTGAAACAATTCCAATTGTCTTCCTTCCTCTGCGTGCCAATGGCTTTCCGCGGGCAAGGCCAGCCGCAGTGCACTGGGAAAAAATCTGCAACTCTGCACTAAAAAGTATTTCCAAATTGAATAATAATTTTAATTATGTGAAGACGGTTGATCGACTATAATAATATTGATTAAATTTAGCAATCCCTGAACTAAAATAATCCATTTATTTTTAAAGACAAGAACCAAATATTTATTTTTTATTAGCATTTTATTTGAAAATAATTTGTACATCATTAAATCAATTAAATTCACAGATAAACCCAAAAAAAAACAAATATTTATTGTTCCGTTTTTATTAGGATTTTTTTAAATAAACTGTACATAATTAAATCCATTTAAGTCACAGCTTAACTATAAATATGATATATTTCCTGGTAGTTCAAGTACCAAACCTCAGAGAAGTTTCAAAGTTAGCGAGCTATTAATCGCTTTTCTTTAGAATTTCCTAGTTTTGTTCAGAGTAGATTCGCATTGCTCGTTGTTCCGAGTGCAGCAGCAGTAATTGCAGCAGCAACCTCGGCGACGGCAACAACATTGTCTGCTTCCTTCGGCCCGCGGCGACTTTTTGAGTTGGCATCGTCGACGCCACGCCCTGCACTTTCCTCCGTGACCAAAAGATTTTTCACAGTTTTCCTGTGCCACTTTGCGGTCGAGTCGAGTCCAAACAAAATAAAAGCAAAAAGACAGCCGCAACAACGAAAATTAAAAGAAGAATTGCATTTTAATAAACAACAACCGCAGCAATTGCAGCAGGCACAGCTGCATTCGGTTCATGGCAGTCGTTGCAGCCTAAGTGTGTGTGAAATTTTACGGAGAAAGTATATAAAAATAAGAAACCAACAACCTACCGCAACGATAAAAGCAACAAAAGAGTGTTCTAAATTCTCGAAGTGCGAAAACCTCTGACGGGTTTAAGTTAGGAGGCCAATTAACTTTCGGTTTTATTTGCTTTTTGCCTCGCCTAGAACCCGATTTGCACTTGGCCGCTGCGGACTTTCTATTTCATGCCGTGGGGGTTGTTCGTACTCCCAGCTTTTGTGCAATAAAAATTGCAATTTTCACAACAAAAGAAAGCGAAAAGAAAATGTTTATTGCGCTTATGTGTGCGTGCGATTTTTTATATTTGCTTGTTAGCGGCTGTGTTTTTGTTGGTTTTTTGGCTTTTATCGCATGTTTTGACGCGGCATTGACGTTAATCAAAGTTAACCGCCAAACGTTCGCACAAATCTCACGCTAATTAACTTTTATATGGGATCAGCGTCGACGGGTGCGATAAGCCGGCGGCTTTCGGCAGCATCAGTTGTCCGTTTGGCCAGCCATTTGGACATCCGCTCCGGCACGACAGTCACGAGCCAATATTTTCCGCCGCTGATTTTCATTTAATTTGCGAACATTTTACTTAAGTGTTTTGCCCGCTCTGGGAGTGTACAAGAAAAAACGGACAGCATTTTTCACAGCCATCCGTACGACCGTCGAGTGTCGCGTGGCAAAAAGCTAATGTGAGAAGAGCTGGGCTCACATTTTCCACTTTCAGGAGTATGTTTTTAAAGTCATGAGTTGCGAAAGGAAGCTCGTGGGACAGGTGAATGTTGGCAAAAATAATTATTTTAGTATGTAATAATTACAAAAAAATTACCACTAATGTTATTGCTGTAGAAATTAAGTTAAATTTAAAATTCCTCAGCTGAGCATCTGCAGCAAAATAAGGAAAACTAGGAACAAGGATTTCAACCACAGAAACAGGTAAACAAATCAGATGAGTTTTTGAATGAATAATCCATACGTTTTCGTTGCTGTTCATTGCATTGCCTACAAAAGAATAAATATAAGAGAGAACGCTATAGTCGAGTGCCTCGACTATCATATACCTGTTACTCAGATAAAGGAAGAGCAAGGGAGATGGAGTTTATATTCAGCAAATTGATTCTTTTCGAGATCACAATCGAGCTCCACCTAGCGTATTATTCGTTTATTGCTCCGATTTCCGATTTGAATAGAATATAACTTACAACATCTGCTGGATCAATATTCTCCATTTTTAGCCCCAGCACAGACAAACTGAATTGCTCTACAATATTACACACAGTAGCCCCTTTGCCTACTTCGATGTTTCGAAACATCTCGAAACGTTTGAAACATGGTCTCGAATCCACACTGTGGGCTAAAATTTTTGTTGTGTGTTCATATGATCCGAATCATTTGAAACATAGGTTTCGGATGATTCATATCTCGAAACTGGGAAGCACAGTAGTAACAGTATCGTAGCCTACTACGGTAATACTGTGATCGAAACATACTGTTAATTCATGCAGGGCTCTAATTTAAACTATTTTTGTAATTTAGATGGGTATTTATAATAAAAATAACATTTACACTCAAAATACCCACTTAAAGCCTTGAAACATGTGGTTGCCAGACAGATTTAAGCAATAAAGGTGTTCAAGTAAAAAATTTCTGATTTCTAGCACCCAATATTTCTTAAATAATTTAAGGAAAGTTTATGTATCTATTTTATTCCTGAACATATGTAGAGACCTTTCTAGCGGCATTACCGTTTGCAAGTCTTATTTGCATGGAACTCAAGGAACACTTATAAAGACAGCTTCAGATGAGGATTTACTGGAGTGTGTGGAGTTCAGTGGATCGTGGATAAGCATTTTCTCATTACTACTACCGTTAGTATTTATTATGCGTTGCTTTTCGCTTTCTTTGGCGCCTCAATCGGCGAAGCGGCAGATGTCCGCGGGTTCGCCGTACAGTGGGACCTCGGCAGCCACCGGCCATCCGCAGCTGCTGACCGCTGACCGATGACCACTGAATCTCACCACCGAACACTCACATATGCGAGTGCGATGGCAATTAAATTCTCAGGTGTCGCCAATTACGATGCGAAAGTGCGTAATGGTCGAGCTCTCGACCCCAATGAGCTGTCTTTAATTGAAGCCATCAAATCGCAGCGACTGACGATTAAAGAGTCAAGTTCGAATGGCGCCCTAAGCCAGTGAACCGCGAAAGTTTTGTCTATCTCCAACCGAAAAAGGTAAGATGAAATAAAAGCGCAGACACAGCTTGCGCAGGCTGGGAATTGCAGGTACGAGCGGCAGGCATATATCTCGATCTCACCCGACATGTTTACATGCGCCAAACTGAGCAGTGAACTCTGGAGTAAAGGTTGCTGGAAAACCAAAGCCATCCGCCGCCGCCTGAAACTGAACCTGAACCATCCATTCCTTGGGCAGCAGTTTCTCCGTCCCAGCTTCCGAGGCTTTCACTTTTTCGGCCGTTGTCACGTTCGCCTGCCGCTCAATTTATCATCATCCATGGGCCATGGCCATCATGGCCATCCGGCCATTGAACCGCAGCTGAAAAATGTTTCTGTGGCAAAAAGGTACGAAATACCGAGGGTCCAAGCACCGCGGCAAGGGGTTAAGCCTGGTCATTTGTTAGGCGACCGTAAAAGAGGGCAAACAAAAAGTAAAAACGCATTCGGCCATCCCTTTGGGACCCACCCCAAAACAATATTCAAATTGTGATTTATTTGCGCAAATTCCTCAAGTGAGATTTGCACCAAGGATTAAGTATCCGCCCCGGGCGCCGTTTGTCTGAGACCAGAAATTATAATAATGCGGACAATGAAATGAAATTTTGTTTTGGCCAACCACCGACTGACATGGCTCAAAGTCTTTGCCTGTGGCCGGGTTTGTCGGTTTGTCGGTTCGTCGACGGCAATGAAATGACACTGCCGGGGCATTAAATTCACCTAAAATGTGGCCAAACTAAACGAAAATGCGCCAGTGCTTAATGTGAGGCGGCTGCTTTTGGGGATGTCTGGAAAATCACTTGGCTCGCACAGGCACAGCACTTTCTTCACCGACCACGTCAGAGTGGTTATTGCGGCCTGTTACCTGTTGCCTGTTGCCAGGTTGATTGATGAGCAGATGCCGACTTCTCCAGCGGCAAAATCGACGTCTGCCTCGATGCCCGGCCATCTTGATTGGCATTTAACATCGCTGTGAACTTTGCTTTGCCATTCATATGGGACTCCTTGGTCGGGCCTCGAATTTCACCGCAAATATGCAGTGCCAAATTCCCGAAACGCTGCACTGTGTTCTCGATGTGCCGCCATAATTGAGAGTGTTGCGCCGCAGATTAAATTACGCGGGAGATGTATGTATTTATAAACTGACATTTTCAGTACCACACGGAAAGAAATATAAACCAGGATATGAATAATAAGATGGAAATAGCTATTTATAAACTAGCAATTTGGAGACAACACTGGACAAATTGCAAACCAATTCGTTTAATATTAAAATTTATTATGCGGTGTTATGCGACAGATTGAATTGAACAGGCGGATGATTTAAAAGCTGGCAGGTTCAGGAAGGAAATGAGGACAAGGATGTAATTGATAGGCGAGAGCTATTTTTAAACTTTGGCGCTGCACTGGAAAAATAAAGAACGACAACATTTGATTTTATAATAAATAATGTAAATTAAAATAAATATTTTAATCGGAAATGTAGGTAATTTAATTATAATCTGAAAATTTTAGGCACTCTTTAAATTTGATTTAAGCTATAAGCAAAAAATACAGATAGACAGCAACATTTTTTTCGGTGCCCAAAATATGCTATAACAACGACAGGCCCACGCCTCGGGATTTTGGGGGATAATTTCACAGGCAAACAAATGCAAAGCAGCGTTTTCCAAAACAAAAATAAATGCGGCACGTCAAGTGAGTTCCTTGTCGATGACCGCAGGGCGAATGAAATTGAAATTCGCCACAGAATATTTTTTGCCGCCTGCTAAAGAGATTTGCCCGCGAAATATTAGACATAAAATTGAATTGACTCCGAGTTCTCTCTCGCTGAGGGCAAGTGAAAATGGTTTTGTGTAGGGCCCAAACAAACAAACAGACGTATAATTTGAGGAAAAGCCCGAGACAAGCGTATAATAAATTCATCAAGACAGCAGGCAGTCAGTCGGTCCGATCGGATCCGATAGTCACGGTCCGGCTTTCCACGCTGCGGTGCAGTTCATCAGTTGTCGAGGGGTCAGAGTGAAACGTAATTGGCCCGCGGCACTTAATTTGATTGAGGAGAGGAGGTGGGAGCTCCGAGCTGCAACCTGTGCCCACATCCCCGGCTTGCTTAGTTTTCTTGGCGGGGGCGACTTCGATGTCAACACAGAGTGAAAGTGAAAAACTCACCAGCGAAGGAAAACCAAGGCAGGCAACAGCGCTTTTCTTTTATGCAATTGTTTTCGGTGGCGAAAAGGTTCCCAGCCAACTGGCCACAGAATTGTGTATTCTGCCTTATTGAGTTTGAGTCGAACGCGGAGACAAAGGCCAAATAAATCGCCTGGGCTTCGGGGAAAAGTTTCGTGACGATCTTGGCCAAGTTCGTTGCTAGAGTTATTCGTCTCTGCACGGAGAGAAAAGTCAGGCCTTTTAGATAAATAGATATATATTTTGTTGTTTTAAAGGAAACAGATTGAGCATTTTTTAAATTAATTAGATTCGATTTCTAAATAGATTTAGCGGGTACCTTGCTGAATAGTACATAATTATTTAGAACACTCTAAATAATACCTAATTATTTAGAATCTTTAAATAAATGGTATTTAAATATTTTGAACTTCGTTTTCAGAAGATTTTAATTTGAAAAAAACTTTGTATTGTTGAAAAATGATAAGAAAGAACATTTTAATTGAGTTTTGTAATATAATAATATTATTTAATTTATGAATATGTTGCATAACTTTAATACATATAAACTTAAAGCGCGGGAAGAACTTAAGGGCTAAAGAAAATAAAAACTATTTATATAATTTTATTCTCTACCATTTATGCGGGTTGTTTAGACGGTTTGTTATCGCTATCAGGATCTTGTTCTTGAGTCTGGAACAATTTTTGTCGGTGTAGCGCCGCAATTGGCTTCGATCACTAAGCGTTCGGTTGTTTGCTCGCTGTTAACACAAAATGCCAATTACTGCAAATTGTGGGCTGCTGCAGTTGGCCCGGCGTTTTCGGCCTATTAGCAGCGGATAGTCCGTCGAAAGTCGGATTGCGTGTGAGCCAAACGTGAATTATCATAAATTATCGCCGGCGGATTATGCAGCGGCAAGTGCTTTTGCATTTTCGAATTCACATTCGCAGAATGCAGTGTTTGTCCTCCGGCTGGCTATGTAGAACGAGCCGAAACTTATGCAGAGATATGCACTTTCCCGCTAGAAAAGAAAAACACTTTTCGTGTCCGACTAGCCGCGGCGTGTTTCGTAGCGATAAAATTGCAAATCCCATCATTAGATGTTCGTCAGCGCGGCTCTTTTAATTAATATTTCATAAATGAGAAGCGCCGAGCATAAATTATACATGAGCCGCCGTGGAGGTGTTGCTCCGTTTGTTGTTTCAGTTGCTACACTTGGCGAAATGTTCGTGGCAAACTTTCTCCTTTCTCCGAACAGCCCAAAAGTATGCCTTAAATTGCCTTTTTCTCTGGCTGAAAAGTAGCTTTTCAATGAAATAAAGTTAAACTTTAAGCTGACTGTCTGCTTGCGGGGCTGATTCTACAATCAGCCTATGCTTTTTAATCCTTCCACACTTGTAATTACAAATATACGTTTGACTACGTGTCAGACAAGTAGGATTAAACTCATAACGCGCAAGTCGGTAAATAAACAAAGTTGATATACAAATCCAATTAAGCCTTTTTTTATTTTATCGTGTGTATTTAGCAAACAATTGTACGCATCGGCTCAAAATCCCATCTGTATGGCTTGGCTTATAATCATAATTGCTTGATCGTGGATGACAGCCTTTATGACAAACTAAGGGCCGTTTTCTCGTCCGCCTGTTAAATTTAAAGGAAGCTTTAAACTCTGATTTCCCATACGATTTTATACGAGTATTAACGTAGGGCTAGTGGTGAATAAGCAATTTTTTAAAACTGTTCAACTAGTTCAGTGAGAATAGCAGCAATATTACTTTCCTAATTTTTTTATAATTAAATACTATTCCGAATTCGATTTGTACCTTTTAAGTTTTTATCTCTATTTAAGTAGTAGTATACTAATACTAATCCTACAGTAACAATTTTAATTTAAGCTTATGAATAAACATTAAAACTAATTTGAGTTGGAAGAAATGAGACCATCCAATATCCTTCACGGCTCGCTAATTTCATGCTTTCTTCTCCGAATTCCCTGACTCAGGCTAATGTGATTTATACCATTCGTACCAGGATAATTCGAGGCCGCCACTTTCGTTACACTTTCCTGCTGCCGGCGACACATCTGGTGGTGATTCTATAATTTTCCAACCAATCAGCATTCATTTCGGTTTCGACGCGCTCACCTAATAAATACGTATGCCCCAATCTTTGCGTGTGCAATCGAAAGCCCAAGTTTGGAGAAGATCTCGGCTCTCGCCTCGGTTTTACAGCTTGCCGATGAAAGTGGGCGTCGAAGGTGGTGGAAAATATCATTAAGCCGGGCCACCGATATAAAGACTGCAATAATTGCCCAGATCTGCTAATTACGGCAATGAGCAATGAAATTGGCCCCCTACAGCCAGCCTGCCGCTTGCACTAAATCTGCAGCGAAGCTTTGCTTAGTGCCTGGCTTAGAGGCAGTTTCCAGCTGCCGACTGCACTCATCATGCATACTACGCTCTGAATAGCCACCAGCTTTTGTTGCACTGAGAACAATCCCCCGGAAGTGTTGGAAACTATTCAAAGCTCTTATCTCGTCAGAAAAAAGTGATTTGCAAGGCATCAAAAAATTCTGAGAATCGCTATTATTTGGTTAAATTCGTATTCTTCGTTATACTTCATTATTATAATGGCAGAGTCTTAGTTTTTGATCTCCTAGTCCTAGAAACTTACTCATTCTTTAAGCCACAAAAGGCAAATGGTTAGTCTACAGTGCTTAAATAACTTTTTTATTATACCTATTGTGTTTTTTTTTTCAAATTATTCTTAAATGTTTCCTTATCTTAAATATGTGCACAAAATAGAGGTTTTTCCGAAGCATTTAAATTTTTTTAACGATATTGTAAAAGGTTTAAATAAGTAAACGTCGATGCAAAGAAGTTGAAAGAGCTTTTTTCAGTGCACTGGTGCTGGCAGCAAAAGCAAAACTAGCTGCAACGGCTGCCTGGCTAATTGTGGCAAGGTAAAGTGTATAAATTTGGCGGACAAACTGGCGCACAAGATCAGTTGGCCAAGAGATTTCCCAGCAGCTGCAGCTGGACGGCATTGAGATAGCATCGAGAGTGAGATCAAAGGATTGGGGATACGCACAGAATGGATTCGCGCCTGGGTCTGCTCATCGCCCTGCTGCTGGCGGCCTTTCAGGCCAGGGCCTTGGAGGCCTCCATGCACTCGAGTTTGAATTCCACGGAGAGCGGCTTGCTGCGGACCGTGCGTCATGTCTACGGGCAGTGTGCGGAGAGCGAGGACGTCTTCTGGTGCTGCAAGATCCAGGGAGTGCGCCTCCTGGGCCGCGCCCTCAAGGTCCAACAACTGGGGATCGTGGACGGTGTGAGCCTTGTGCGCCGGGAGTCCGTCAGCCAGGATACGCGGAGTGGTCGCTCCAGCCTGGCCGAGAGCCAGCTGAGCAATCGCGACCTGGAGCACATGTCTGGAAAGAGTCTGGACGCCCTGCTGCTGGACCGGCTCCTTAGCTTTGTCCACAGCCACCAGCTGCAGGTGAACCTGCCGCGCTTGCTGAGGTTCGGCGAGCGAAATGGCCAGGACTGGCTGCAGCACCTGCTCGGCTATTTTCTGCCAGCCAGCGAAAGTGAGGGCCGCAAGAAGAAGGATGACAAGAAGTATCTGGGACCCTTCATCGCCGCCGTTCTGCTGAAGACAGCTATTCTGAAGATGGCCTACCACTCCATCGCCATTGTGGCGGGAAAGGCGCTGATCGTGGGCAAGATAGCCCTGATCATTAGTGCTATAATTGGACTGAAAAAACTGGTAGGTCACGACGGCGGCGAGAAGACCACCTACGAGATCGTCAAGCACCCGCAGGTGCAGCAGAGCCACACCTACTCTTCCAGCCACCAGGGCGAGTACGACACGGGCGGCCACGACGGAGGATCCTACCATCGCAGCATCGACGACGAGATGATGATGCAGGACAAGGCCTACCAGGCCTGGATGCCCCACGTAGGCGCCTCCGCCACGCCCGCCGCCAAGGGGTCCCGATAAGGGGAGGTCCGTCCGGGGTCAGAAGCTCTACAACCAAAGATCCCAAGAACCCCGCTTAGTCCAATCTATTTGAATTTGTATTTACTCTCGACAGCCCTCCAGTTTAAGTTTAGTTATCGTAGTTATTATGTTACCACAGAGCGAGCATTAAAAAGAAAAGAATTTCAGGTCCAGTTGGTTTTTGTGGTCGGTTTTAGGAGAAACACACAGCAGAAGCTATTGTCCGTAACCAGAGGAGACAGCAGGACCTTGAAGGAAAACGAAGTATACCAGATATTAAAACTGCAGTTTTTAGGAGTATGGTCACACCAGTATGGTTACCTCGGGAGAAATCATTAGACAAACACAGAGATTAGACTGGGTCGACTCGGCTAGTGATCTTAATCAAAACGGGTAATGCGTACGAATATTAAATATAATTACAGAGATGGTTTTAGTTTACCGAAACTTTTAATTGAAGTCCCTATTTTATGCTCGTAGGAGATTTATATACTTAGTTATATTGGCTCTTGCATTTCACATGTATGTTACGAGTGCACAATTATATGGACACACTAGGCGTTTTATCTTAACATCTAAAGGAACCCCCGAGTGGGTTTGGTGGCCTCCGGACGCGGCTGTTGCGGATCCGTCACCGCCTGATGCAGGCGGCGCTTCAGTGGTTCCATCTGGTAGGCCTGGTAGAACTCCATCTGGCTGCCCAGGGGAGGCTCCTCCACCTGCTCCAGCTGCGAGGATGCGTAGTCGTGGGTGGGCATGCTGCGGTGCCAGCCGCTCTCGTGACTCGAGTGGACCACCACGTGCTCCGTGCCACCGCCGCTTCCACTACCACTGTGTCCAGTCGAACCCTTTTTTAGACTGCCCTGCGGAGAGAGGCGTAGCGCCAACAATTTGGACGGAACTGTTCTAGGGACGGATTCTACTCACCAGCAAAGAGATGACCAGGGCGATCTTGGCCATGATGAAGGCCGAGCCGGCGATGAGGATGACCTTGCCCAGGAACATTTGGGCCAGAGTGGCCATCATGATCATGCCGCCCATCATGGCCATGTGCTTGTCTTTGTCCTTCTTTTTGCGACCTGTTTTTTTGGAGCAGTTTTTATTTTTCTTTTTATACTTGTCTTTCTTCTTTTTTTTCTTAGATTTTTTCTTTTTTTTTGGCTTTTTCTTCTTAGACTTTTTCTGTTTCTGTTTCTTTTTAGACTTTTTCTTCTGCTTATCTTTATCTTTATCTTTATCATAGGTTGTTGCATGCACTTCGAAACTACCAAATCCTCCTATTAACTTATCGACTTTATCATCTACGCTCGCATAAGTACCTTGATCGAAGCCCAGTTCGCTGCCAAAGTCATCGATGGCATTGGAAATGGTCAACTGCCGAGGAAGCTGAAGTCGCAGAGCTCTTCCCTGGACAAACTGCAGCAACTTTTCCGGCAAGCCAGTATCCATCCGCCTCCTCTCCTGGTCGCTAGATCCGGTCTGTGGTTCAATGCTCAGGTACTCGCTGATCTGCCAGGTGCTGTTATCCCTAGTGGCACCGTCCAGCAGTCGCTCGCTTTCGGAACCCAGGCACTCCCAAACCTCGAAGCCACCCAGGCAGTGGGCTATAATCCTGCCCAGACTGCGGGGACTCCATTGAGAAGTGGGCGCCTCACCAGCAGTTTCATTTCCCCGATGAGTCAGAGCCAGGACCTTCGAACTGCCCAGCATTACGCACTGTAGCAGAAGCACACGCCACATATTCCTGTACTATGTATGATGAGACCTCTTCGACAGCCTTTTGAGCCACAAATAACCCAGACAGTTGGCCTGCCCTGCTATTTATAATGTCAGTATCTTTCTCGGGATAGCAATTAACGCGCTTGTCAAAGCACGACACTGCTCTCTTGATAGGAATCAAATAGAAATGTTTTCAGAAGTTTGCTTGCTGAACCCTGACCCAACGAAAACTGAAACCGAATCATTCGGCTAAGTTAACTTTCATTTTTGGAAAGCACTCACTATATTTGGCTAATTACAGCGTATGTACACTCTGAGAAAATGTTACCCAAAAGATATTCAGTAAAGTCACATGCATATCAATTAATATAATATTTTTAAATTACCCAAAAATGCATTCGGACTATATTTTCCATATATGTATTTCTTCATTGATACAAATATGAAATTAACAATTCGACAATTGTACTTATTTATAAATAAACAATTCTAAAGATTCTTAAATTAAAGTTTTTTCTACTATTGACCTAATGTGATTTTGTCTAGTATAAAAGTTAAAAAGACAATACTATACTTATTTACTATAGTAACTAAATTTAAACACCTAATACAATGGACTTTCAGGCTAATACACAAATTCGGTTTTTCGTCAAGTGTAAATTATTCCCTACAGCGATCTCACGTCCACCGCCTGCCAGCCCTCCATTCCATGGGGATCCTGAAAGTTTCTCATCAGAAGGTCGCCCTCCTGCTCCACACTGGCTGCCAATAGTTTGTTACTTGGCCTGCGTTGGTTTTCAAAGTCGTAGAAGCGGTCTTGGGTGGTTGGTTTGGGGTTGGTTGGCGGGGTTTTGAGCGGCGTCTCTGCCCCTCGAGGTTGCTCAAATCTTACCTTTCGCTCACTGCGACGATATGGTGACGTCTCGTGCACATCGTACTGGTGGTGGAGTTCATCTTGGCCTTGGCCAAATACCGTAGTTTTACCAGGAAAATGGCCCACCGGTCGGTGTCCATGAAAGCCGCCGAAACCAAAGTTCGAGCCACCAAAGCTGCCGAAATTAGCGCCACCAAAGCCACCGCCCAAGCCACCTAAGCCTCCCAATCCTCCCAATGAGCTCATGATTCCACCCAGACCCAAAAAGCTGCTCACATAGATCGCCAACTTGACCAAAAACAATGACTTCTTGAGCAGCAGACATATGCCGGCAAATAGCAGGGGAACCAGAGCCACTAGATTGAACTTCAGGCCCAAAAGAAAGGGCAGTAAATACTGCTTGGCCAACACGCGACCTGAAAATTTACAAAAATGTATTAACAATATTATATTGTGATCATTATTTCATGTTACTAATAACACTGAACAAATTAAAAAAATTTTCCAAAGAACCGTTCTGAAGATATTTGGGTCATTCCATGTAAAACGTGACAGGCCAATTTGGGTCAAATCTCAGAATCAAGCGAAACTTTTTTTTTCGATAGAGGATTGAAATATAAGGATGGGTTTTTTTTTATTTTTTTTTTAACTCTTACCGTTTATTTTTAAAAAATATTTTTTTAATTAAGCTCCGATTTTTAGGATATGCAGCACTTGAGACTCGTTTAAGTTATTTTAATAATTCCAATGCCACTTTGTGGCATATCATAATATCTTTCAGAAAAATATTTTTAAACATTTTTAAATTTAAAATTAAGTATTTTTTAAGAGAATTTAAAATTAGAAAACTTCTGTACGCCGGAATACACGCGGTTTCCGAATAAAAAAATTATCCCCATATTGCTTCATCAATTCTTCACAAAGTGGTAAAATAAAATTTTTGTAATCGCAAGACGTACTAGTAAAGACAGCGATTTTAGTTTAGCGACTTTGCATCAAGCAACTACAGCGCAACGTGTAAGAAAGGGAAAGCGCTATTCCTGCACTGCCGCGCTCGTATTGCTGTTCTCTTCTCTTATTGGAAACTAAACTTTTTCGATTGGCTTCGAAGTGTTGCAGCTAACACAATTTTTCAAAACTCTCACCGGTTGTGGGATCCTCGTATCCGAATTGTCGCTCCCCCTGCCCGGCTCCATCGAGGACGAACTCCGCCACACTGTTCGCATCCGCTGTGGGTCCAATTTTAAACATCAGACCAGGATAGAGGCCATCCATATGCCACTCGAGACTTCGTTGGCCCATCACGGCGCCCGCGTTCTCCAGAATGCCCCGAAAATCCACGGGATCTGTGTCGAGCACATTTGCCAGAGATCTGACTGCGGCTGTTTCACTTTTAACAGTCACAAAATCGTCCACGAATCGGATGTTATCGCTCTCATCCAATCTCTGGATAAAGTTCAAGGCAGACCGTCCCAGGCATTCGCTTAGCTTCGGTTTCTGAGATCCGCGCACACACTGCTTGAACTCCGAACTCATACCCGAAAAGTCACTGCCAATCACGTGGTGGATACCGACCAGGAGCAGCACAATATCCAGTGGCGACATGTTGGTCAAGTGTCTGGATCTAGACTGAGCCCGCTGGCCAACTGACCCCTGGGTTTTATATCCGCCACATCTAGTTATACAATAATCAACTGGTCTTTTGGCCAAATCTGCTCCCATTCAGCTAACGCGCTGCTTTTTGCACATGGCCCAATAACGGAAATTGTTTTACATCAACGCCAAGTGGCGGCTCTTCGTCTTCGTCTGCTTCTTATTTAAGCCGGCATGGTCATGGTCAGTGCACACGACCCATAGCTGCGTCGACTGGTGGCCAATTTTTCGCACATCTCTGCTATTATGCAAGGGGTTATTGTTATTCCACAGAAATTATAAAATACTCGAAGGCACCACCGCTCGGACCCCCTGGAAAATATGCAATTACCAATGCTAATGCCCGTCCATTAAATAAACGGTGGCGCTTAGAGAATTTCCAGAAATGTTCCAACGCTTACACAGAAAAACTTGAAAATTGACGGCAGTCAATTAAGAAAACAAACAAGCGGAAAAGGGGGGAATCAAAGTACTTTTTTGTGGAATATCTGAGTTTATTGTTCGTCACGACTTACGTCATATTTAGTGAAAAGGAATATGGCAAATATTTTTTGTGACATTTTTTGTGTCTGTTTAAATTTTGTGATTTTTCATTACCAAATATTTTTAAGGCTTACTAAAAAATTAGGCATTTATCTGTTTTCTTTAAGGCAAAAAATGTAAATCTTACCTAATTTTTTAATAAATAAATAATTTTCTTTCAGATAATTAATTCATTTTTATATTGAAAACATATGTATTTTTATATAAAAAGCGTATGTGTATGTATATGTGTTGCACTTAGAAAACTGAATAATAACTGCAATCTACACAGAAAAAAAATCGATATGAAATAGGATCAAGTCTACTTTATTTCATATCAATAACAAGCCAATATGATTTATGTCAAATTTATGATTTAAACATATCAACTTGATATTTTATCATATCATATGAAATACAAAATGTAGTATTTTTTGAACAAATAATGTAAAATAAGGTAAACATAAACATAAAAGTGATATGAATAACTTGATCTTTAAAACATATAAAATTGACCAGCACATATCAATCTGATCTTTTGTCATTTTTTTTTCTGTATAGTATTAATTTTTTAATTATAAATGATATAATTAACTTAAAAACCTACACATTTTCAGATATTTTATTTTTAAACAGATTAAACCAATTTTGTAACACCTATAGCCTAACCTTGAGGCTTAACCTGAAGAGTATAGCTAGTTCTATGAATAATCCGCACAAGTTCGAGTGCAAAAACTTTGCATACTCTTAGGCCGAGGAGGTAAAAGCTAAACCGCGGTTTTGGTGATGCCAGCACGTCAGGAGATTTGATTTTAATAGCAACAACACAAAGGTATTTTCACGTTCTCCGGGCGTGGGAAAATTTAAATATCCCCCTTAGAAACTGTCTGACTTCTTAACACCCCAAGGCCCTTGGCGAAGTCAAGAATCACCCGATTCCACTGACGAAAACCAGACAAGCGACCAAAGAAAGTTTGAGGAGAATTGTCCCCTCTACCTTGCAAATCATCCCTTCCACTCAGACAGGTTTCAAGGAATTTTGGCCCTGGATTTTCGGTTTAATCTCTGCGGCTGTCGCCAAAAACTTTTGTAATTTTGTAAAAGTTTTGTTTTGTTTTACTGGGAGGTGGCGAGCAATAGCAATGGCCGTCGGCAAATAAATTTCGAATTGCAAAGCGCAGCGACAAAAAAGAAATTGTATTAATAAACACTTTCACCGCCAATACTTGAAATTCACGGCCAGTTGCCTGCAGTTGTTTACAAATAGTTAGCGGCGAAAAAAGACATTCGAGGCGGCCGTTCAGACCTTTTGGCCATTTTGAGCTCTGGGGTCTGTCGGCTCTGGCCGATTTATATGCCGAATGGCGATGCCGCCGGGCCATGGCAATGGCCATAAATTGCAACAGCAGGGCGTGCTCCCAGTCTGCGAGTGGAGTCCGCGCTCCCATCCACACACCCAATTTGTTTGGGGCGTACGTGCTGCACTGCGAGTGCAGAATGCAAAAAGCAAAAAGCAGGTCGCAACTTTCATTAGATTTTCCCGAGATGTCGAAATGTCGAGATGCGAGCCAGTTTCTGGAGCGACATCGGATATATACGAGTATGAGTGGCCATATGGGATGGCAAGACTATGGCTGACCGGGGATGGGGCTTCTGAAGCTTCACGCCTGGCTGGCTCAAGTGAAATCCGGCGATCTTGCTCCGTGATTTTGTGTGTCGCCCATGCAATTGATATCGCTGGCCCAGTTCGCCTTAGCCGGCGAGTGAAGAGTGAAAGCATTTCGCTGCGTATGAGTGATATCCCATTGAAAGACACCAAGACACCAAGTTCGAGATAAATGCGGCATTTCTTTTATTGATTTGTGTGTTTTTGGGGGCGTGGCCAGGGGGCTTTCCTGCGCCTAGCGGCAGTTCAGAGTTAGGCAGTGCAGTTTAACAGTTTAGTGTAAGAGTCAAGTTGGGCTAAGCGTAGAGTTTAAACAGTAAAGCTCTGAGTATTAATACAGCAGTTGCAGTCATTTGAGATTAGATTAAACGGCGCCAGGTGTCCCCCTTGGCGGCAGCCCCTGGCTGCTTATTTCCTAGACCTATTTGCTGTGGGATCTGGGTTCTGGGTTCTGTGTTCTGGGTTTTCATTTCATTTCCTTCCATTTCTCTTGATGGCGCCTTAAGTGTGTAAGCCTGGCATGAACTATGCTATACAAATAAATTAAATAAATAGAATAAATTAGACGGCCCTCCGAGTATTGCACTGATCAGTTGCCTCAGCATTCAGAATTATTTGGCATGATTAGCTTATTGCTTATACGCCGCGTAGGCCAGCTGCTGGGCCTGGGAGTCGTCAGCCGGCAGCGAGCGCCCGTAGCTGTGCTCGTGCTCGTAGTGCGGGTGCGCCACCACCTCGTAGTTCTCCTTCTTCGACTCGAGCAGCTTCTTCAGCCCAATGATGCCGGACAGCAGCAGGGCGATCTTGCCGATGACCAGGGCCTTGAAGGAGATCAGGGCCAGGAAACCGATGGCCAGGGGCAGCAGGGCGGCCATCTTGAGCTTGAAGAGCATCAGCAGGGGCATCAGGTACTTCTTCTTCTCCTTCTTCTTGCCGCGGGCTGAAATCGGGGTGCACATATTAAATTCGAGACTTACGATTTGCATTACTTTCGCTGGACCCAAGCCGACCGCTCATTAGCAACTGGAGCACAGATAATTAGCCAGCGAACAGGATCGACCGCTTTCTATGTGGCTGCGTTTAGAAATTGGAAATCGGAAATTGCAGCCGCCGCGCTGCGCACAAAAAGAAAGTAAGCCTCGCTAACTGGCTGACTAAAGTGCAATTAATAGCCAACTATCTGGATAACCAGCTGCCAATGCACCGCTATGTGGCCATGTGGCTGCATCACAGGATGACCTCGATATGGCGGCGACCTAACAGTGAAAACAGGATTTGTGCCGGAGCCATCTGCCCGAACTGGTCGCTTGCATTACTAACCCAAATTGGCAAGAGTTGGCCGACCAGAACGGTAATGTATGTGGGATCGGGCCGGGATGGGCGCTGGATGGACGCTAGATAGACGCTGGATGGACGGATGGATACTCACATTCCTCGAGGGCGCGCTGCATGTCCTGGATGGAGTCCTTGGGCACCTTGAACTGCAGGGTGTGGGTGCCGAAGAAGCGGGCCACCCGCTCCACCAGCAAGGAGTCCACCTCGGCCTCCCTGGCCTCGACCTCCTCGGGCAGCTGCATCTCGTTGAGGGACCGACCCACCGGGATCTCATCGGTCTTCACCAGGGCAATGCCCTCGGTCAGCCGCACATCGCCGTTCTCGGTGTCGAAGTAGTGCAGGGCTCGCTCCTTTGGGGTGGAGTTGGGGTTTGGTTAGGGATCGAGATCGGTTTTTCGGTTTGGGGACTTGTCCCCCGGATTCGTTACCTTCATGCACAAGACCATCGAGCGCTCGCCGCAGTCCTTGACCATCTTCAGGGCGCTGGTCAGCAGGCTGTCCGCTTCCGAGGCAGCCGCCGCCGTGGAGGCGATCAGCGCAAACAGGCACACAAACTTGAACATGGCTCTGGATTCGGGTGGTATTTCCTCGATTCTAGTATATTTCTCACAAACACTTGACACTGGCTCGCAGCTTCGATATCCTGCCACTTCCTGGCGATTCTGTGTGTTCACTTGATTGAGTGCACTGCGCTCGATTGGCGTGTTCGATCTGTCGGTCAGAAGGCAACCGGTAAACTGTGGCTAGAAGACGCACGCGGATCGAGTTTTATTCCCGGCCAGCAGAGCGGCAGCAGCGTTGGCCAGCAGCGACGACAGCGTTGTCGTTGTCGCTTTAGCGCTCTGCAAGTGGTCCGAACCCCTGATTCCCCCGACTGCCCCGATTCCCCTTGGTTGCCCCATCCCCCCTCGCACACAGTAGCCGAGCTTAGAATTTAAATAAACAAGCCGACGACGAACCCGGCCAGGTTGCAGCCGAAGTCGAAGAGCAGCGCGAAGTGGCCAGCCAAGGCGCAGCAGAGACACCTGGACAGGTGCGCCGCGGTCGCCGTTCGCGCCGGCAGAGCTCGTCGGATTGGCAGTTGTTGTTTGTCAACACACTTGGGCGGCAGTTAGCTGTTTGCCTGCCACAGGGAGAGGGCCAATTGATCAGCCAGCTCTTAAATATTGAATGTACTTGTACTCCGATTCAATCGAGTCGCAGGGCCTTTGGGACAGAAAGTGATGGGTCAACATCTGGACGAATTATTTTCCACCCTACGACTTTGCTTAATCCTTCCTAATGTAGCTTACCACAAGACCTTTATTTATTTACAGGCAGCATTTATTAAATAGCTAATCTACAAGGCTTTAAATTGAGGGAAGCTCTTAGTTAGGGAACCAATGATACATTTAAAGGAGTTCTGACAAAGTAAATTTTGGGTTATTATTTCCTGCACACTGGATTTCATTTCAGTGAAAAATGTACCTTTGTTAAATATTATTAAAACTAAAATAATATATTCAAATTGTATCAGAAGGCTTAAAAATAAATTTCTAAATTTATTGCTTAGTGAAGGAATTTAAGCTATGGCAGCTAGGGCCTTTAGCTCAGTTTCTATAATTATTTGTGTCTAGTTCAGGGAAGTGGAATAAAGTGGAATTAATATATTTAGTATAATTTATATGATTATTAGTATCAATCAAATCAAAACTTTTAGCCAACTGCTTTATAAAATTCAAATCATCGTTTTAATCTCATTTTTATTACATAGTTTTCAAAAGGTTCTTTATCGATGAATAGAATTTTTCAAATGGGCGGACTACCTTAATTTTAATTAATTAATATTAATATATGGTTTAAGCAATTGGAAATTGATTTACAAAGCCGAGTAAAGTTAATGAGCTGTAAAGTGGCTAAGGTATTTAAGGCACCTTTGAGGCGCCACCTGATGATGGCATACTTTTCGCGCTGAGTAAGTCTCGGGTGCAGCAGAAAGTGTTGCAGCGGTTTCATTTCAGATTGCAGTTACCCACACACACATACTGTGGCACTGTTGGCGGGGGTGGGCGGTGGGCGGTTAATCAAGAGCGCCATTTAAGATGGCCACCGATGCCGATGGTCGAAAGCAACCGCCACTCGAATTGGAGTAAAATAGAAAATTAACTAGTTTGCAGCGCTGCGGCGGCATGGTGGAAGAAATTTCACTTTAATTTTGCTTTTTATTTATGTGTTTGTTTGTGCCTCCAGCGGGCATCTCGCATAATGTATCTGCAGTTTTGTATGCCAATCCGATCGCCAGTCGGACGGACAGTTGCACAGAGACTCTCGCACGAGAGTTTCATTGGCATTATGTCGCTTTAATTTGCAGCACTCGAAAATTGCCACACGTCGTATCTGCTTCTCGTCTCATCGCTCCATCGTCCATCGTTGCCGGTAATTTACGCATTAGACAAGTGCCCCGAAAGAAAGCTACGCCACAGATTTGCATGCTGCCCAAAACAACAAGCCCACCGAAAATAAAACAGCTCGCATCTAGATGCAAAGCCACTCGACATTTCGCAGACGATTATCCAAAGCGGCAGCATGAGCCCAAAATCCGTTGATGGAATATGTAAATGCCCTGCACGTGGACATAGATGGATGTGGATGTGACTGCCACAGTCACGATATGTCACGATGAGTGTCTTCTAATGCCCTTTTTCCAAAAATCCCACCGACTTGTTAGTTGCATCCGTATAAAAATAGTTGTATTGAAAAATAACTTTAAAACATAAAAATGTTAATAAAAATGGTAATTGTAGTACCTAAACCTAAAAATAGGTTGATTATCTAAACAAGTACAAAAAAAAAAAAATTAGAAATATCTTAAAATACCAAAAAAACAGCAATATTGTTGTACCAAAAACTAAAAATGGTTTTATTATCTAGAACATCAATGACTTTTCCCCATTAAATATTATGAACAGGTTAGAAATTAATTACATTTCAGCAAATAAATTAACTTGTTTTTACATATTTACTATGGTGAAGGTAGAACATTACTCTTTTAAAAAATTACAAAAATACAATTACAATACTCTCACGAAGAGTATTATTCAGTCAACAATGACAGTATCTTAAGGCCGAACTCTACATACAGACTGAATTTGTTAGCTTTTTGCGTGCGCAATGAAAGTGAAAAAGTAATTTCATTGCTAACATTTTATACAATTTAAACTACGGCACTTCAAACATTGTGTGATGCAATATTGAAATAATCTGCTACTTTTAGTTAGGGTTTAATAGAAAAAGGCTAGCAATATTTTTGAGCACTCTTAAGAGAGATTAGTAATTGGATTTTAATTTAATAGCGAGGCTAGTAGTTAGCTTTTACAAGCCGAGTATTTTCCATAAATCCGTTCACGTCGCTTCAATTGAGTGTGCTCAATTAATTCGCAAGCTGCCTCCTGATGCCCCCCTCTCGCCAGACAACGGCCATTTCGCCGGCTGACCCAAATCGGCATGCGAAATATTCGCTCTAGAGATAAAGCCAACCTTAAAGCATCGCACATTCAAGGCAAACAATCCCCGATTTCGGCCCAACTGCTCGGCCCCACCCCAACCCTTTTCAGTGGCGTCTTCAAAATTGACACCTCTTCAAAGTTTCACTTTCATTCCGCTTGGCTGGCATGGAATTCCGGGTAAAGGCAGCTCAGCTCCGGCTTTAGTTCGCAGCTCCGGCGCTGTTTACATGCCGCTGCCCTGGTGCGCTTGGGTAATTTTCAATTAATGAAAGTCCCGGCCCGATGACGTCAGTAGTGCGCCAGCAAAGGGCACCCACAACTAAATGGCCAAATGGCCAAATGGCCGAGGGGCCTGGGAATGTCGTGGGCCAGGTTCAATGTTCTACTCTGAGCAGCTCATTAATATTTCGTGCAGTGGCCCAAAAGTGAAATTGTCGCATACCAAAAGAAGGCAGCCACAACAATGGACGGGGAGCAAAACCAGAGAAGCTAGGAAAGTGGCCCGGGCATATTTTATCCATGAATATTGCATTCAGAAAATGCAAGCCAACACAAAACAGCACGTGCAGTCGAGGTCAAAATCGGCACCATGTTGTTGGAATTTAAAATGGAATTATGTGAAGGAATCCGAGAAGGACAATTTTACGCATGAAAAATTGTATAACAATTTCCACCTCTGAAATACAAAATATTTGTTAAAGAAAAAAAAAAAATGTATAGCAAATAATTCTTTAAATTTAAATTTTATTTCCTTTAATATACAGTACACCAAAATATGACATTCTATTTCAGCACTCTTCAATTAAAAATTCAAGAACTCACTATTATTTCGGCCGCAGCTGTAAGTACCTAAAAAATGTATGGGTCTGTAATTGAGTTTGGTAGAAAGCGAAGCAGCTTCGTCTGCCATTTTTGGCACGCACGTAAGACCGTTTCAATGGAACTTTAATTGTTATCACAAATTCATGTTCAGGGAGCGGCAGTGACACCAAAAAGAAGACATCTAGATGTGATTTTCGGGTAGCAGAATTTACTATATTTAGTTAACGCTTACTTAAACCTAACACACACATTTAGTTTGTTAAATTAATGATCGATTAGGCGAATTAAACTAGACATTAGTCAGACAGTTCGTGCGGCGCTCGATTCTTTGGTTCACTCTCCACAAATATCTCTCCTTTTCATCTCCGTTATCCAAATGCAAATGCGAGCTCACAGGCTCTTGGCGCTGCCCGCCGATTCCTTGGCCGCCGGCTTCCAGCCACTGTAGGCGGTGTCCAGCTCCCGACCCCAGCCGGAATGGCTGCCCGAGGAGACGACGACCTCGTGGGAGGACTCCTTTCCCCCGCCGCCTCCACTCAGCAGCTTCTTGATGCCGATGATCGAGGCCAGGACCAGGGCCAGCTTGGACACAATCAGCGCCTTTCCCGCCAGCATGGCCAGTGCTCCGTAGGCCAGGGGCACGATGGTCCCGCCCAGTAGCAGGGGGATCATGATCATGGCTCCGCTTCCCTTCTTCTCCTTCTTCTTGCGACCCTCCACCGAATTTGCCTCGGAGTCAAATTTCACCTGGGAAAAATGTTAGAAAATAATGAATAGCTCGAAAAATATTTTTAAATTAAAATCAAAGTAGAAAATCTAGTTGATTGGCTGAACTTTGCATTACATGTTGTATTTAGCTTTAACTAACTAATAACTGACCACATTTAAATAAACGCTCTGTCTTTCTTCTTCTTAGCCCTTTGTTTTGGAATTTTTAGCTTACGCAAATATAAAATATAAACAGTTTATCTTTTTAACAACTTGAACTAAAGATTAATACAAAACTTTTAATTCGCTGCTCTTTTTAATTATATTAAAATTGCAATTTTTTCGTAAACGTTTCTGGTTAAAATGCGAACTAGTAATTTTTCATTTAAAAATTTTAATATGTTAAAAATAGCTAATTTAATTGTTTTTTTTTATGCTGGTTTCCATTTTCACTCACCTGCAGAGTATGATCCTGTAGGAAGTTGCCCACCCGCTTCAGGATCATGTTGTTCAGCACCTGCTCCTTGGCGTCCACGCTCCTTGGCAAGACGGCTTCAATGTCTTGTTCGTTAATGGGAGCCCGCTTCGGCTCCTCACTTTCGCCGCCAGAACTCACGAACTGAATGCCCTCTGTGAGCGACAGAGTCTTGGCCGATCGGAAGGCCTTTTCCAAACCGGTCAGCAGTTTGACCTTGAGGCAAACGGACATGTTATCGCCAGTGCACTGCTGGTAGATGCGGTACACCAGCGACATGTCCTTCCAGAAGCCCGTAGAACCCAATCCGGGGTTATTGGCTGGGACTTGGGGCTTGGGGACCGAGCTCAGGCTGTTCAGGTTCTGGTGCTGGTAGCTGGCACTGCGGGCACTCGAGAGCCAGCAGAAGACGATCATCAGGGCCGCCACATGCCACACGTACTTGATCATGACTGTGCTGTCTGTTGCTATTCGGAGCTGGACGAGAAGAGGATCCTTGGGCGATCCTTGGGGTGAGGCATAAACTGGAGAGATGACGCCGGGCGCTGCTCTTTGGGTGCTCAACTGAGTGCTGGCCGGTGGATCTTATGCATTTTATACCTGTGGCGGATAAATCGCATGTCGGCCGGCAGCCTGAAATTGAAAAAACACAAAAACACACGCTTTGTCTTAGTCTAAATATCACGGCAATTAGCCAGATGTTGTTGGCCAGTGGGGCTGCGCTTTCGTGATTTCGCTGCGAAAGCCGCCAAAATGCAGTTTCGTTTGCAATTATTCCCACTTTTTAGCTCATTCTAAGCGATTGAGCTCGTGCGTGACTGCCGTTGCCATTGCCATCCTTCACTGTCTTTGCATTCGACTTACTAGACCGTAAACAGAGGCATTTTCGGTTTTTTCAAAACACAAAACACTGACAAATTCACTGTCGTCACCCAATTTGGGAAAGACTTTTCTTTTTTCTTTTGCTTTTTGACAAAAGAAAGTTTTTGCTGCCTACTTTTTGGTGCTGCTAAGAAAAAGTGCTGAGCATGCAACGAAAGAGTTAAGACACGAACTCGATCGCACTCAACGAAAGTAGGGAAAAGCTTTCAACTTTCCCATATAGTTATGCTTTTGTGAAATGGCCAAAAGATGGCGTTTATCATAATTGAAATTAATAATGAGGTGTCAAGACCAAACACAAATAACAAATAACAATTGGTAGTATTCCAATAAAGGTGCTAAAGAGGTGAAGGGAAATTCACCAAATTGTTCAATAGCCATTATTTGTATTGGTTAAATAATAAAAACCAGGGAAAATGCTATAGTCGAGTGCCTCGGCTATCAAATACCCGTTACTCAGGGAAGTGCGAGGGAGACGGAGATGTGCATGCATCAAAGCGACTGCTTGCACTGCTTGAATTTTATTATTTGGCTAAAAAGCACATCAACATATCTTTTTCACTTTTCCGAAATCTTTAAAGGTGTGGGCGCCAGACACATTTTAGTATCGTTTGTGGGCGATTATGGGCGATTGTCGGCGTTAGAGTGGGCGTGACGCTCGGCTCACAATCGATACTATCACTCGGAAAAATAATTCCATTTTACTTGTAACTTTTGGTATATTTAAACAAAAGTATTTTTATACCCGTTACTCGTAGAGTAAAGTATGCAAAAGTTTGTAACAGGTAGAAGGTAGCTTTTCCGACCCTATAAAGTATATATATTCTTGATCAGGATCACTAGCCGAGTCCGTATGAACGCTGATATCTCGGAAACTACAAAAGCTAGAAAGTTGGGATAACCCATACATATTCTTGGGCTACGCAGCGCAAGTTTATTTCAGCCAAGCGCCACGCCCCTTCTTACGCCCACAATCGCTTATAATCGCCCACAAACGATACTAAAATGTGTCTGGCGACCACATTTGTAAAGATTTCGGAGAAGTATAAATGCAATTTTATTGTGTTTAGTTATACCTATCGAAATTAAGAAGAAAGAGTCGGACCATTTGTTAAAAAATTATACCCGATTAAAGTTTTATATTTCCATCTCCCTCGCACTCCCGTTAGCTGAGTAACGGGTATCTGATAGTCGGGGCACCCGACTATAGCGTTCTCTCTTGTTAAGTATATATTTTCGGACACGGTGGTATTTCCATTGTAAGGGCTAAATCTTGAATTTGCTTTCACTTTAATCGCAGTAAAATTAAGAGGGGAAATACATTTTGAAAAATAAAATCCCACGGCCGCCATTTCGAAAAAAAAAAAATTGATTAAAATTATATAAGAGCAAGGTAATCAACATGGCAAGTTACGAAATGCCAGATCAATCCCTTATTGGTTAAAAATAATAACGAAAAACATCACAAATTTTCAATTCTCCCCCTTAAGATTGTTGTTTTTTTTCATACGTTATATGATACAAATTTTCAATTATATTTATACCCGTTACTCGTAGAGTAAAAGGGTATATTGTATTCGTGCAAAAGTATGTAACAGCTAGAAGGAAGCGTTTCCGACCCCATAAAGTATATATATTCTTGATCAGGATCACTAGCCGAGTCGATATAGCCATGCCTGTCTGTCCGTCTGTCTCTCCTTCCGTATGAACGCTGAGATCTCGGAAACTATAAAAGCTAGAGGATTGGTATTTGGCATGAAGATTCTTGGAGCTCCTACGCAGCGCAAGTTTATTTCAAAAAGGTGCCACGCCCCCTCTAACGCCCACAATAGTTTATAAACGATTTTAAAAATTTAAATATTTCGGACAACTAAAAATGCAGTTTTGTTGTGCCTATCAATACCTATCGAAATGTTTTAAATCGGACCATTCGTTAAAAAGTTAGGGCTCATCAAAGTGTATATCTCCCTTTAGCCGAGTGACGGGTATTAGATAGTCGGGACACCAACCCGACTATAACGTTCTCTCTTGTTTTGAAATTGGTTTTTTTTTTTTATTTCCGATACTATTGATATTTTCCTTATCTTTTATAATTTGTTTTTTATTTTCTTTAATTTCCAAAACTATCGATAATATCGATAGTGACCACCATCGATATCCAAAAACATCGATGTTTTAGCAACCCTACTATATCCTCATGAAAATGCTTTAAACCGAAATTAAAGCATACACTGAACAATAGATTCAATGAATATTTAAAATTAGTTCCATTTAAGATTTAATTCTCCTAATTGTTTTTCCATCAGAGAAATCTTTAAAATTTTGGGATTTTCAACTTTGGCGTCGAAGTCCAAAGACATGGACAATGGTTCACGATGGGGACTATTTTTTAGTAGTGCCGTGATGTATTGAGAGTAGGTCCTAGCGAAAATAAGAAAGGTAAGTCTAATTATATAGGCCACGTAATTCAAAATGTCGGCAAACATCGGTTTTTTTTATTCTTAGCTATATCGCGGAACCTGTAGGTGATGAAAAATAATTTTGTATGGGACTTTTACTCAGGGGCACCCAAATATCATGGAAAACTTGAAATGGTTCGTGGAAATTTTTTGCTGTGTACCTGTGTTATTGTTAAATTTAAATTGAAATTCTGAAATAATAAAAAAGGGTCATATCCTAGAGTAGAAGAGAATACAATAAAAACCAAGTGATTCCAATTAATTTTCCATTAATTTTCTGATCGTTCATATGGCAGCCCCATATTAAATTAGAAATGCAGAATTATTAAAATAATGTTATTCCCAAAAGTAGAAGGTAATATTTCAAAAAACACCGAAGCTATACTTTTTTTTACGTTTTTTTCCGATCTTTCCTATAAGATATAGTTGTCCGATCCGGCCAGTTCTGACTTATTTACTACCGGCAATAGAGTTTTGGGAAAGTTTTAGCCCGATAGCTTAAAAACTGAGAGCCTAGTTTGCTTAGAAACAGACTGACGACAGACTGACAGGGCTAGATCGACTCGTCTAGTGATGCTGACCAAAAATATATATGCTTTATGGGGTTGGAAACGTCTCTTTCACTTTCACGTTGAAAACTTCTGACTGAAATCATAATACCCTGTGCAAGGGTATAAAAAGCAAACGAGAGGGAACGCCGTAGAGAGAGCCAGAGAGAAGGTAATATTCAGGCAGCAAAACGGCTGTTTTCGAGTTTTCAGAGCGCCACCTAGTGGCGATTTCATGATTTTCTGAAAACTATTTAATAAATGGCCTGATTTATAATTACCTGAACTGAAGGAGTTATGACCTAATATGTGAGCCTACACACAATAAAAAAATTGCCAAAAAGGCCCCCACCCCCAAAAATTATCAATTTTGTCAAGGATATAGGTGTGTGTCTTTGCCAATTGTGTGTATTTGTAGTTGTGAAAGTAACTATTTACTTAGTAGAATTGACTATTTTTTGTGGTTGGGGCATGTTTGACAATTATAACAGTTGATTTTACCAAGTTTTTTTTTTGTGTGTACCGTATATATTTCAGCAAAAACTATAACATTTAGTCTAATTGAGTTAAGGGAATGTATGACCTTACACTCAGAAAAAAACACCGTGCTAAAATCAAGCAAAATCAGTCTTGATTTAAGAACGATTTCATACTTAAAATTTCAAGAACATTTCGTACTGAAAGTTCTTAATTTGAGCACAATTTGGACTTAAACGCCAATTAAGCACAATTATTCTCAAGCTCGATACAAGAGTACTTAAATTGAGGTTAAAAGTATTTACTTGAAGACTGAATCAAACTTAATTCCAGAACAGAAGACGATACCGAGTCGTTCATGAAATTTTGAAAACATTTGTTCTTAAGACAAGAATTAGTCGTTCTTAAATATAAAAATTCAACCAGAAATAACTAATTCCCAGGATGGTGCAGCTGTTAGAACAATGACATTTTGTAAATAAAGGTACCGACATCAACTCCTCTCCGCAACAAGTCCTCTATTTTTTTTTTAAAGTTTTTTTTTAAATCTGTAAATTTTTTTTATTTTTTACTTTTTAAACCCTTTAATAAATTGTTTAAATATAAATAAATTGAACTTGTACGCTAGCCCTTTCGTCGAGACTTTATGTGCCTTCTTTAGCCCACGTACTTTAAGAAGCGTGCGTGGTCGAGTTAGTTAAGGCGTCTGACTGCAGAGCTGGTGGTCGCGGGTTCAAACCGAGGTCGGGGTAAGAGTTTTCCTAACTATCACATAAATCATTACTAAAAGTTTTTTCTGAATATAAATTGCGTTAAAAATATGTTTACAGGAAAAATAAGTTAAAATATATTAAGTAAAACAATTTAACTAAAAATTACTTAAATTAAGAATTATGCATTATTAAATTGAGTACAAAAAGTACTTCAATTAAGTACAAAAGTACTGAAATTAAGAATAATCCATTCTTAAATTAATTTTTGATTAAACTTATTTAAACTGGCTATTTTTTTGTATTAAACTTAATTATTTCAAGTATTAATATGTCTAGATTTGAAAATAATTAATTCTTAATTTCAGACAGAAGCGTTCTTAAATCATACTAAAATCAAGTATTTTCTGTCTTGAAAATTCGTTCTTGAAAGCAGTATTTTGTTCTCAAGATTAGATTTTCGTTGCTTGGCTCACTTTTGACACTCAAAATGCTAGATTCAAGCACGAAATACTTGATTTTTTCCCTGAG